>SZWC01002526.1:168534-194970 GCA_023375785.1 Penium margaritaceum | reverse complement strand
CCCCCCCCCCCAAAGACGAAAATTGTACGAGGCAAATGTATTGGACGGTGTACATGATGAAGTATGAGAAATGCGGAATCAATGTTCACCGGTGAAGAACGTAAAACAAATCTACGGTGATGCTTCATGAATAGATTGATTTGGTTCAATTGAGATCTCTTTACTGAAACGGAAGATGTGTTTCTTACTGTGCAGTGAGAATTGAAAGATGTTAAACTCATGATTCATATAGTTACTTATGAATGTTTTTCTGATGGTGCTTGCCAGGAAATCCCCGTGGTGAGGTCCCGACGTTGATGTGATCTTCTCTAGTGGTTCATGTCTCTTTTTTTGGACGAATCTGAGACTGAGCGTGAGCTTTTAGGTCACCTCATGCTATGCAAGCAAGAGTTTAGAGGAAGCCAGTTTGCGAAGGGAGTAACGGCATTTTGTGCTAGTTCTTGTACATAGACATAATCAGAACATTTATAGGGCTAGTCACGAGCTCTCCGATGAACCAAACCGCACGCAATTTGGCCAAGCGCAGCCCAAGTTACACTTGCCAAAGTGCAGGTCTCACCCACAACAGAAACGCCTAACGCCTTCATGGTGCACACGCCGTTGCGCCTGCCTTCACGTGCGAAGCGCCTTTCCCGAGATGCAGATCCCATTGCATGTGATTTAGGGGTCCCTTGCACTGTTTTGATGCACCTCCCTCACTTTTGGATCGAGTTTGGTGATGGGCTGCGACAAGGTTTGAAACCTGTCCGCTTACCTCCAGTCAGAATTTTGACGAAGTCCCCGAGTAACAGAACGTACAATTGAGTTTCGGACGCCGAGCTAGAACATTGGCTAAGTCCCTTAGTAACAACCTGCAGTACTGGATCCGGTGGATTATCCACCAGACACATCGGCAGTCATTCCAGAGAAAAATTTCCAGATAGACATTTGTTACTCTATCCGGTTGATTATTCACAAGAAGTCGAGTCGCAGCCGGCTCCCAGATCTGCCGCGGACACCCCAACTTTGAAAGCTCATATCTCCCTCAATACTTGTCAGATTATGGTTAAACAAATTCCACCGGACTCAAAAACTGATCAAATTTTAGGGGCAATCCTCCATCCTAAGATCCAAGCAATCCTCAAGCCGCTAGATCCAACTGCGAGGATTTTCCTCTCTCTGGTGGCTCGTTAGCTCCTCCCTGCACCGCACTTGGGCATGCGGAGGGGCAATTCTTGAACATTCTCCCCCTTGCACCTTCCATGCTCTCTGCTCTTGCTTGCTCTCACTCATCTTCTGCTGCGGCGTCCAGCCCATCATAGCTGGTCATCCCAAGCCCAACCACTCTCATGGCGTGCCGGTCCGCGGGTTTCGCTTTGGTCAAGCAATCCGTAAGCATGCTGTGCGTGCTGCAGTACTGCGGCACCACTTGCCCCTTTTCAACTTTTTCCCATGCGTAGTGATAACTCATGTCGATGTGCTTTGTCCTCTTGTGCTGCGTTGGGGTGTTGTTCAGCAAGATGGAGCCGGTGTTGTCCTCTTGCACCACCGTAGGCTCTTCCTGCGGCACACCCAACTCCTCCAGGAACCTAGAGAGCCACACCTCCTCCTTGACTGCCTTTGCCAGCGTGATGTACTCTGCATCTACTGTGGAGGTGGCAACCTAGTTTTTCTTCCTTGTGAACCATGAGACTGGTGCACCAGTGAGGAAGAACACGTAGCGAGATGTAGACTTCCGCTTCTCCACATCCCCGACGTAGTCTGCATTCGTGTCACAGACAAGACGCAAGGGGTCCGCCCACCCCTTGCTGTCAAACCTCAGGTACACATGCCATGTCACTTGCGAGTAGTAGAGGATGCGCTTGACCACCTGCCACTGTAGTGGCCACGTACCTGCTCACTTGGCCTACGGTGTAGGCCAGATCTAGTTGATTCGCCACCATGGCGTACATGAGGTTTCCCACCACCGATTGGTAGGGCACCCCTGCCATATCTTCCTGCTCTGATTTTGTTTGTGGTCCCATTGCCGCACTGAGCTCAGAGGTCACGGAGATATGATTATAGACTGGTTTGGAGTCCTCCATGCCGCACTACTTCAGTACGTCGGCCACATATTTGGCCTAGCCCAGCTCAAGCGTACGCGCCCCCCGCTTTCGCGTAATTCTCACCCCGAGGTAGAACTCCAGCTCCCCCATGTGTGACATGTAGAACCTGCTGCTTAGCTGCTCTTTCAGCTAGTGTAGGCTTCGCAAGTCTGAGAAGCACAAGATCAGATCATCCACGTAGATTGCAACAATCTGATGGAGCTTCTTAATGTGCCACACGTACACGATGTGATCTGCTTCACATCGCTTGAAGCCTAGTTGTGCCATAAAGTTTTCCATCTGCTGGTAGTAGCATCACGCTGATTGTTTTAGCCCGTACAAGGACTTCTTCAGCTCATGCACCTTGCCCTCCGGTGCCTCCACCCCATCCAGCACCTCCATGTAGATTTCTTTGTCGATGATGTCGTTGAGGAAGGCCGTCTTTACATCCATTTGGTGGAGCTCCATATCCTTCGCAACTACCACCGCAAGGATCGCCCAGACTCTTGTGAGCTTGGCAACGGGGACGAATGTCTCATCATAGTGCTCGCCCTTATGCTGTGCGTACCCCTTCGCCACAAGCCATGCCTTGTACTTGTCCACCACACCTTCTTTCATTAACTTCGTTTGTAAGACCCACTTGGAGCCGATGACCTTGGCGTCTTTCGGCCTGTCAATCAGCTCCCAAGTGTCGTTTTCAGCAACGGATGCCAACTCTGACTTCATGGTGGTCACCCACTGCTTCCCCTCGGGCTGTGCAAGCGCCTCTTGCACGGTCGTCAGCTCCATTGATGTAGAAAGCATTCACCATGTCATGCTGTTCCATCGACCGGTGCCTGATTCGAAACGCTTCTCCGCTCTCCGCTGCCTCCCGTTGCGACGCGAAAGGTTTGGTGGCAACTCGTCGCTCTGCTGTGATCCTTCCGACTCTACTTGCTTTGGTGAAACATCGACCAGATGGCTCTCCAAGGGTCTCTGTCGCTCCGGCAGAACATCGACCGGACAAGCGACGCGTGCGGAGGGTTTTTCTCCGACGCCCGACGCGAACTCCGCAAGGAGTGCACGCTTTGGCACATGTAGTACCTCCTCCGACGAATCTTTCGCTGGATCTCAAGCCTAGCTGCATGGTCGTCATAGTCCTCCACATCGACTATTGCATTTGCTACACTGCTATGCTCCAACGCCGCATCCTCAACCTCTGTGTCCGCAAGCTCCTTCTCGTAGTCAAGGATTTGGAACTACTCCTCCTGTTTTGGAGTGTTATCAGCGTTCATGTCATTCCTACTACTGCTGAAGTCCTGCTGCTCGTCAAGTTCAATGTCATGGTTGTAGTTGATCTCTTGCGTGCTCGGGTCCCACAGCCGATACGCCTTTTGTGCGCTCTGGTAGCCAAGGATCAAGCATGGCTTCGCTCGTGGTTCCTACTTGTTGTTGCATCGCTACGACGCGCGCACCATTGTGTGTGCCTTGTACCCGAACACCTTCGGGTACACCACATTCGGCTTGCGCCTGCTCCAAACCTCCTGCGGCGTCTTCCAGCCACCCTTACCCTTCAGCACCCCTGTCGGGGTGAGGTTGACGGTGTAGCTCACTGTATGCACAGCATCTGCCTAGATTCCTCACGACAACCTCGCATCCACAAGCATGGTCCGCACCATGTTTAGTAGTGTCTGGTTCGCTCGCTCCCCCACTTCATTGGACTGTGGCGATTACGGCGTAATAGGTTCCCACTTGATGCCCTGCTGCTTTATCCACCCACTGTAGCCCACGTACCCTCCGCCATTATTGCTGCATAACGCTCTGACCTTCCAGGCAGCCTGCCTCTCCACCGTTGTGACGTACTTCTTCAGTCGGTCCATGACCTTACCTTTCCACTTCATGAAGTACACAAAGAGTTTTCTGCTGCAGTCATCGATGAAGGTGATAAAGTATCTCATGCTGCTATTTGACAGCGTTTTGAATGGTCCACGGACATTGCTGTGCACAAACTCCAGCTGGTCCTTTGCGTGAGCCGCGTTCTCGTTGAATGGCTTACGCCGCGCCCAACCCAAAATGCAAGGCTCACACTTTTTGTGCGCTATTGCATCTACTATCGCGTCTGGTGTACCTTTGATGATGAGGCCGCACACCATGTCGCGCTTCGACATCTCCTCCGAATGCCCCAAGCGTCGGTGCCAAAGCTGCAGATCAGTGCTTCCTCCCTTGGCCATATTGACGATGCGCTCCTATGAGTCTGCTGTGTCTGATGCCATGCGGATCACCTTGGTCTCCACAACGTTGAGACCACCCTCGCGCTTCGCCTTCATCACGACCTTGCCTTCACCGTCCATGCGCACCATTGCACCGTTCCTGTGGAAGAGCACCTTGTACCCCTTATCCGTCAAGTGGCTGACACTCAAGATGTCAGCCAGGACGGGGATAATCTGCACATCATGGATTGTGTACAGCTCCTTCTTACCGCCCACCACAAATTCCACCTCCACGTTGCCTTGGCCGGCGGCCGGCTCGACTTTGTCGTTCGCGACCACCATTGACTTGGACGAATTCTCGCAGGTGACGAACCCCATATTCTTGACCTGGTTATGCTCCTCAGCCCCAAAATCCAGGGACCGCCTGTTGGTCTCCTTGAGGAAGTGGGTCTTGTTGCCGTTGATGAGAGACCTGCCTTGGTGTTTTTGCCGCTGGCCTTCGCCTCCTCCGGGCACTCACGGGCGGCATGTACCTTTCTTTGTGCCCTTTTTGCCGCCGCCGTTTCTACCACTTGTCTTGCCCCCGCTTCTGCCACCACGAGTTTTGGTGACAAGGGCCGATGAGGAAGAAGAGGACACCCCATAGCCCTGGCGTTGTGCCTCATTGCCAATGTACTGTGCAACTGCGCCATAGGTAAGCTTGTCTTCCGGCCAACCTTTGAGGATAGTGATGAGAGGACCCCAACTGTCAGGTCGGGCCATGAGGAGGGCCCTGCTTGTAGCTGCGTGTCGGTATTCTACCCCACGGCATTGCATTGTGAGGCGAGCGACTCCTTGCAAATGAAATCATCTCCCTCCTCGATTTTCACCGTGAGGAGCCACTTCATCGCGAGGATTTTATTCGCGAGCGACTTGGATTGGTGGATGGCGGAGAGTTCATGCCAAGCTTTGGCTGCTAGCTTGCAGCCTTGGAAGTAGCCCCATTGTGACTTGGCTGTCCTAGACACCAGGAGCTTGAGCGCCTCCGTGTTCTTCTTTTTGTAGGCCTGCTTCTCCGCGTCCGCAGCAGTCACCTCTACGAGCACCTCCTTTCCCAATATGACGTCCAGCAGCCCGTTATGCACAAGATGGAGCTCAAACTGCCACCTCCATAGCCCAAAGCCTGGGCCACCCGCATGTTTCTGAATGGGCTGTGTTTCCTTCTGTGCCATTTGCCCAGCTTCTATCCTGATGGGCTCTCAGAACTTCACTGGGTAACAGAACGTAGCACTGAGTTTTGGACGCCGAACCAGGATTTTGTCTCAGTCCCTGTGTAACAACCTGCACTACTGGATCCGGTGGATTATCCACCGGACAGATCGGCAGTCATTCCAGAGCAAAATCTCCAGACGGACATTTGTTACTCGGTCTGGTCAATTAGTCACTGGAAGTTGAGTCACAGCCGGCTCTCAGAGCCGCCGCGCACATCCCAGCTTTGAAAGCTCATATCTCCCTGAATACTTGTCCGATTCTAGTGAAACAACTTCCACTGGATTCAGCGACTCATCAACAATTAAGAGAAATCCTCCATTTCAGGATCCGAGTAATCCTCGAGCTACTAGATCCAAATGCAAAGCTTTTCCTCTCTCTGGCGGCTCGTCCGTGCCTCCCGGTGCCACACTTGGACATGCGGAGGGGCAATGTTTCAACAATGCTGAACAAATGTCTCATACTCTTCAAAAATTCACGGCCATAGATGCTTGTGTATCGATGTGATTCAATTGTTACACGAGGCAGTCTGTGAGAACTTTCTTAGCAATGTTTTCTAGCTTTAAGAAAGTAAGAAGTTAGGAGAATAGTTTTCTGTTGAAATGCTCCCCATCAAAGTTTGACATGGAATACTTCTGCATCCTGAGCAAGATTCTTGAAAACATCATTTCTGCCGGCAAATAACATATTCCATGAAATTATCTAATAATCTCAAAATGGTGCCGCCTTCGATGTTTATCACGAAGCACGTTGACTAAGCTTCGATGAATTTGTGCGTCTGCTTGAACACATTGCACAAGTAAACACTTGTGTCTTTGTATTAAATCTGCCAAACAGTGTAGACCAAAGTTTGTGGGCCTTGTTCATGCACTGAATATCCATGATGCTTTCTCAAATTGATGAATGCTTCCCAATGCCACTTTATTGGCAAGGGATGTTGTGAGGATTTTCTATCATACTGTTTTCAACTTTCTCAACATCTTCACATATGTTTCATTTAAAATTTCACACAAAAAAAACAGTTTTTTTTCATGAAACCTGATAAGAAAGCAATTGTTTAAAACATGTATTTTTATATTCTCCATGTAAGAAAATTCCATGAACCACAAAACACATAGAATCAATCATGGATCCATTTCAAAGGGTTTTCTTAGTATACCTTCTCATGAACTTCTATGAATTTTCTCACCACCTTCGTCTTGTTATGTACACTATTTAAACCGTGTTCTTTTTTGGGGTGATTTTTCATAAATGATCACAAGTTTGATGTCTGTTCTTTCCTTGATTCATGGCTTCCCGAAGCTGAACTCGCCTACGGCCTTCGTCTTTGAGTCTTTTGCTCCGATTGTGGAAGCAAGTTCATGGGTGCCACTACCCGCTTTATTGTGTCCCGTGGTATTTGTTTTAAGGCCTCGACCCCCTACACACTCCAACACAATAGGGTCTGTGAATGTTGGAACCGTACCCTTGCTTAAGACGCCCGCTCTCTTCTCTTTGCTTCAGGTATTGAGCCACTTTTCTCTTTTGCGGCCATGTTCTACATGATGTGTGTCTACAATTGTGTGCCCCTCACTTCCTTTCAGCGGTGGTTTGTTCTTCATTCTCACCTTCATCTTGCACGCGTGTGGTGCTATGTCACAACCGTCTAGCTCCTTGAAGACCAACGTGACGGCAAAATCTCCCCTCATCCCCGTCTGCGTTCATTCCTAAAGATGTCTTACTCACAGTGCATTACTCGCTCCTATTCCTCACAACTCTCTGCAGTACCTTCTGTCCATCCCACTGGTCTTGATGCCCTTGTCCTTGCCATCGGTGTTTTCTGACCGAACACTTCTATAGGCTTCTCTCTGATTGCTGAAGAGTTTCAGAGTGTTGTTGAGTCCTCGGTATCTGGTTACGTGGCTGCTTTCTTTGCTTCCAGTTGCCTCTCCCTACTTCCCCCTGGGCCCATGAGTGTGCGCCAGGTTCAAGAGGCAGCCAATGGTGTTCTCTGGGAGAAAACCTATGCGGGAGGAGCTTGATTCCATCAAGGAACATGATGCCTTCAAACTGGTCAACCTGCCTTGCAGGCGCAAGGTAGTCTCACCTCGTTGGTTCCTGAAGTGCAAGCTGAAGTCTGATGGCTCAGGGAGCGCTACAAGGCACGGCTGATGGCTAAGGGGTTTTCTTAGATCCACGTGGTCGACCTTGACCAAGCCTTCTGTTTATCGTTACACCACTGCTTGAGTCCTCCTTAGGCTTGTGACTCAACATGATTGAAATGTGGAGAAGATGGACATGAACAATGCATTCTACAATGACCGGCTCAACGAGGACATCTACATGGTCCATTCGCCTGGTTTCATTGACGGCACGGACAAGTTCTGGCATGTGCAAAAGGTTTTGTACAGACTCAAACGGTCACCTCATTACAAGAACATGGAGATCACACTTGAGATTCTGTCCACTCTTGAGAGCGACTCTTCAACCTGCCGTCTGAGCCTCTTCTGGCCATCTTGGTACGTGGATGACTTGCTCATTGCTTCACTCAGTTCATCAGTCGTTCAGTCAGTCAAGTCGCTTCTCCAGTCAGTCTGCAAGATGAAGGACCTTGGTCCAGAGAAGGTCGTCCTTCACATGGATCTTGAGCAGGATTGCTTGTGTCACACTCTTCACGTTGACATGGCTTTGTGCATCCACAGTCTGGAGTATTTCTTCTCATCATCGCTGACTGATGTTCCAATTGTTTCCATCACCATGGCCCCACTGGGCCGGCACTTTCTCAAGTCATAGGATGTGTGGCAGGTGGGGAAGCTGGTGGATATCACCGACTACCTTGGTGTTATTGGGTCACTCCTGTACCTTGTGATGACCAAAGGCGCCAGTGTGGAGTTTGTGGTGAACTTCCTAGCGCAGTTCTCAAAACAGCCGTGAGCCTGCCATCTTGAGGCTGCCTTCCAAGTTGTTCATTCTGCTTTCTCCACTACGCCTATTGGACTGTGCTTTGGTGCATAACCCTCGGTGGTTGTAGATGGATACATTGATATCGGCTAGGCTCATGACACCGATACGGAGTTTATCTGGATCTTTCTTGTCGGTGACACTGTTTTCTTGTGGGATAGTGGAAAGTAGGGGTGTGTGGTGTTCAGCTCCTGCAAGGCCGAGGATGTCGTACTTGGCGTAGGTACATGTGAGAGCAATTTTTTGTGCTGCTTGCACCAGAAACTACATGTCCCATCAGCTACATCACTCTACGCTGCGACAATGAGAGCACGAAGGCCATTGCTGAGAGTTATGGTATGCACCATACACGCACAAAGCACATCAATGCAGTACATGACTTTGTGCATGAACACATTGGGGCAGGGGAGGTCAAATTCCTCTTGGTCGGCGTGCGTCAGCAGCGTGCAGACGTCCTTACTCAGGCTCTCAGCAGTGGCATGTTTAAGTGTGTTGTGCATGCTATTGGTCAGTTGCATGCTTGTGATCCCCTTGCTCGAGTCTTGTGCTCTATCTCAGTGCATGTCATATCAGACCCCGTGGTTGTGGTGCTCCACTACTGTGTTGCTTTCACGTTGTTCACATGCCTGTTTGTCAATATGCAGGGTTGTACTTCCATGGTCTGTGTGGGAGCTGCATGACTTCCCATGACGCTGACTTGGATCTTGTGCAACTTACCAAGTGCATGTAGTGACACACATGTTGACTTCACACTAACAATCACTACCATGCAGGAAATGGATAACTCTCCCAGCGCACATGGCGTTTGAGACGTTGTGTCGGTGCACACATCCGAGGGTGCAATGACTCCAGAGACAGGCCACACCCGATCTCTGGTGTTGAAAGATGAAAGATTGGGCAGATTGATCTGCATGATGATCATTCAGTGCTTGGAATTTTGTTTACTGGCTGAAATCTTCATATGAGCATTGTAGCTTTGAGCTAGACAGGAGAAGGAAACACACTTGCTGCATACACTCATGGGCAATGTGGCGCATCGTGTTCTTGTATGCTTGTGTGACCAAATGTGATTGTCATAGGTTGTTGATCCATAGGGGCTATTTCTCTAGCTATTTGGCCAGCAACATGAGTAGCCGTAACCATACTAAGAAACCAGATGGTCGGACTCGACCTTGTGGGTGTTGGTGTGGGTGTCATCAAAACAAGTTGACCACTAGGCTTGCTGCACACACATCACCCTTTGCAGGTGACTGACAAGCTTCTCGACACTTTCTGGCGTCCCATCTGTCGGTGTTGGTGTGCCGGTAATCAAAGAGAGATAGTGGTAGTTTGATGAACGGGCTGCCGGCAGGTTGAGCCTAGGCCTCCTTGGAAATGCAGGAGACAATTACATAGGATTTAGTGCCAGATTTACGTGCACTCCTTCATGCACTCTTGACGATGTTTTTATGGTCTTGTACTTTCAAGAGGGGGGAGGGGGGGGGGGGGGGGGGGGGGGGCGCTGTACGAATGAGGTTGCCCAGATTTGACCCCCCTAGGCAGATTGCTGCCGGAATTCTGCCGGTAGCATTATCATGAAAATAAACCTGGCAATTCTGTGTTGAGTCACGTCGAGGGCGAGATCCCACGGTCGATGGTGGGCTTGCTTCCACCCGACCGTGGGGTTCTCAACCCACGCTCCTCGCTCACGTCTCTCACCGACTCTCTTGTCATCACGTCCTTTTGGCTAATCGAAGCACATCCATGGCTTTCTCTTGGATCTCACAGCATGTGCATTCCTCACGCCCTTAACTCATTCCCTTGCTTCCCTCAGTGCCTCCTACTAGTATCAGATTCATGAAGGCACATCATTCACACGTGAGTGGTGGATGCTTTGCAGCACCACCCCAAAATTTGCAGCTGCTACCACGCCATTGCCACCACTAATGCAGCTAGCTTGCTACAAAAGCAAACGGACTGCAACAGAGGAGTACTGCAACCCGCTGATGTGGTGCACTGAGCCACAGGGACTACAGCGCGTGATTCATGTACCTCCGCGGTTACACGTCACAGCAGCCATCCGCCATTCTGTAGCGGAAGTTCATTGCACGGCCTTGAGGTAGCTGCCGTTGCGTCCCCTGTCATCTTGTGACAGGAGCACTTGTGCATTGTGATAGGCGCACCACACACATCAGGCAATAGCACCCTGCAGCCATGACATTGACCATCCCAGCCGCTGCAAGACTGCAGCTGCTTGAGCAGCCACAGGAGAGCAGGCAGCGTGATCGCCACCATATGCACCTGCAACACTGACAATGGGGTCGCCGCTGCCAGTTCCACATCGGCATCATAAGGAGCAGCATCGGCAGAAGCAGCAGGGGCAGCAACTCTATCTGCAGAAGTAGCACCAGCAGCAGCAGTGACAGCAGCAGCAATGGAAGCAGCAGCATTTACCAAAGCAGCAGCACCAGAAGCCTCAGCAGCAGCAGCTCCAGCAGCATCACATGCAGCAGCTATAGCGGCAGCAGAAACATTACCACAGCCGCCAAAACAATAGCCACAGAAGCTACAGAAGCTACAACAGCAGCAGCAGTTGCATTAGCAGCAGCAGTCACATTAGTAGCACTTGTGACGTCTGCAACCATCTGCCGCACTTGCAGCCACAGCATTACAATTGCTACAGCAACATCGGCAGCGACAGTAGTGAGTAGCATCGGCAACAGCAGATGTAAAAGCAGTGTCATTGCAATCACATTGCTGTTCTTGGCGGCATTGGCAACAGCGTCAGCTGCTGCAGAAAATGCCAACCTGGCGCAGTCAGAGCAGTCCAGCAAGGACCCGGTTGGCTCCTCTTCCGACGCAAGCAAGTTGCTATGTCACGCATGGTGGCGGTACACAAGTGATGACGGGTCTGCAACACCATAGGACTCTTCACCGACAAGGCGAGCANCTGCAGCAGTACAAACCTACCTGTTCCCAAGTCACCACGACAGTCGCAACTCACCTAGCATAGAAACTGCCGTCCACGAGGAGTAGGTGCCCCTTGCAAACTCTCAGTATGCGCTTGTTTTCATCAGGGAAGCAGCAGGAATCATGGACATAGCGGCCTCTGCGTCAGCCAACTTTGCTACTGCAGTACGTGCAACATGCGCACCCGCTGCCACCTCCACCGGTTGTGCCACTGAACCTTACACAGGGGCTGCACTTGCACTTGGGTAAATGGCAGCACCGGCAGCTGACCTTGCTCAGAATCTAGCAGCGCCACCGCTGAGGTGGCCTCTCCAGCTGCGTCGGCCACCTCCGCCATCTCCTCTGCTGCATCAGCCATCTGCATCTCCACAACAGCGATCGTTGCCTCAGAAACAGTAGAGCTGTCCGTCTTCCACTCTCACATTGCTGCCTTCGTCTCCACTACAGAAGCAGAATCAACCCTGAGTGCAGCCGCACTGTCAGGGGGTTTCTGTCTTGTCATCCCCTTGATTGGCTCCTTCTCTGTCCTTGCTGCCCATGCGACTGAATCTGTTCCTCCACTCTTTTCCGCCTCCCACCAACTTGCATAGTCCGTCCAACATCCTGTTGTCTTGTATCGCCTCCTCTTTTCTGTGCCTTGGGTGCAACTTTTGGGTTAGACTGTCGTGCAGCACAGCGAAGACCGTCCATACACCCTCTTTGGCTTTCCCATGCCCACTGGGACGGGGGAACCTTTTCCTCTTTTTTTTTTAGCAGAGTGGTGTTTCGCCATGCCTGTCGAGGACAAGTCATTCATTGCAGAGCTGCAGCGTGAGCTACGTGTTGCACGCGAGGCTCAGCGTATTGGTGAGGAGTGCCTTCATATAGAAGCCGCTGACCACAATAAACTACGTGATGAGGTTGATGTACTGGACCTCTCTCGCCTGCCTGTCGCATCTCTCACTACCGCCCCTACAGCACCTGCTGCAGCTTCTGCCACCCCCGACTCCACTACCTCTAACCCTGCTGCATCCACCTCTTCTGGCTCCGCTGCCTGTGCTACCACCCAGCTCACTGCACCTGCACCACTCCAGCATGACTTCTACTCCCAGGCGCCATTGCTTGTCCCTGGTCTTGTCTTTTCCACATGGGCTGTGGGCTTTAGTACCTGGGCATAGGGGGAGAAACAGTGAGAGTAATACTGTTGGTCTGACCCTGCTACAATACCTCCTTTTGTGCATATTCCCTTTAAGTCTGCACGTGACGTGCGAGCTCTCATCACAGTTGTGCCTGAACGCCTGACTGATGACATGGGCACCTACAATGCCAATCGAGCCACATGCACTGCTACAAATCCCACTGGCGCATATGTATTCTTGCGCCGTCGCTCCACTGTCATTGGCCAGGCTGCCCAAAGCACACAAAATTTCTGATTCAACACCTTGCTGATACGCGCTGATGAGGCAGCAGACGTCTACTGGGCCCATGGCATCAAGCTCATTTGGGAGCTTGGGGATGCTGCACCTGGTCAGCTCTTAGCCGTTCTCACTATGGTGGACAGCCTGATCCCAGAGCTCTCCGACCCTTTGCGCGAGGTCATGGCTGATGAGCTGGTGCGACTTGCCGCATAGCGCGTTCCCCCAAAGTCCCCACCTGGGGTTGGTGCCCTGTGGAACTTTGTCTCTCAGTGTCTTGATGTCTAGTGGACTAGACTGTAGAACAGACGCCTGCACCGCTCTGTTGTCACCGGCGTTGTTGCTCGCACTGCCTCTACATCTCCATCCTCTTCATCCACTTCTCCCTCATCGGCCTTGATTACAGCTGCCTCAACACATGCCGCGTAGGGGCCCGGCCGCGGCAGTGGCAAGGGCGGTAAGGGGAAGGACAAGAAGAAGCATGATGTTTCTCATGCGCCGATTGGCTCCGTCATTTACTAGAACTATGGCCCAAGCGAGCACAATGCCCGCAAGTTTCCTACTCCTCCTGACAACATCCGCTTGAAGAATGCGATGCATGCAAACTGGGCCGGCACTGTTGGTTTTTCCTCATCCGCCTCGTCCTCCAGCTCACGCACCAGCCCCACCTCCTCAATGACGTACGCTCACTCTACGACCGGAACCTCCTTTGCTCCTCCTTTTCCTTACACATAGGGGTGGCCCTCGCCCCAGGGCACACCATCGTCCACTGGACCCCCTTCCTCCGGTTACGTACCACCACCATGGTACCCATACGCCTACCTGTCGCAACCACTGTCAACTGCTCCATCCGTCTCCTCACAGCCGGTCACGCCAGTAGCCTCTGAGGGCAAACGTCAGCAGGAGCAGTCCCACACTCACCTGCTGCGCTTCCAAGATCAGGGAGGTAAGATTTTTACTGCTCTCCTCGTCTGTTCCAGCTGTTGGCGTTGTCGCCACTTGTGGTCTTTTGCTATCTATTTGTGTGTAAGGGGGCTTCTGGATCCTTGATTCAGGACCTAAGCACCACATGACCCTCGTTCGCACCGTGTTCGTTACTCTCGGTCCAGTTAGCTCCGTTCTTTTAGTCAGCACTAGATCTGGCCAGATGCGCCCTGCTTAGGGGGTTGTAGTGCGGTTCGTTGGTCCCAATGGTGATACGTACTTGCTAGACCTGTTGTTTGTCTCCTCTCTCAAGGTGAGCTTGCTGTCTGTCACGATTCTGGAAGAGAAGGCTATGGACTTCACTGCCAGTTGTGGTGATGGCACGGTCTCATTGCTTCCAGTTGGTTGTGCTGTCCTACATGGCGTGCACTGTGAGTGGTTGCATCTTGTTCCTTTGTTCGCTCCTGTCTCTTCTCCTGTCGGCACTACCCTTGTCCACATCGCTCCCTTTCTCTTGCTTGAGCATGTTTTCTTGCTGCATCGTTACCTTGGGCATATGCATACCAACGCTATGACAAGCATGCTCCATCTCCAGCCTGTACTTGGCCTTGACCATGCCTCCTTCCTGCTTGCTTGTTTTTCTGACTGCCTTGACTGTGCCAAGGACAAGATGCACC
The DNA here is from genome assembly GCA_023375785.1 of Penium margaritaceum. Classification (NCBI taxonomy): domain Eukaryota; kingdom Viridiplantae; phylum Streptophyta; class Zygnematophyceae; order Desmidiales; family Peniaceae; genus Penium; species Penium margaritaceum. The sequence goes on along the minus strand of SZWC01002526.1, from coordinate 180,586 downwards.
ACTCCACTTTCTTCTCCTCTGACAGCCAATCCATGCATCCCCTTCATCATGTGCATGCGGATGCTATGGGGCCATTGCCCCATGACTTCCTTGGCGGGCAGGGTCGTTATGTCTTGTGCCTTACCGATGATTTCTCTCGTTACTGCTTGATTTTTACTCTTTGTTAGAAATGTGATGTCTGTCCAGTTCTTGACTCCTGGCTTGTTCATGCTGAACGCGCCTGCCAGCAATTCCTACGTGTCTTTTGTAGTGACCGCGGCGGAGAGTTAATGGGCTCCACTGCTCACCTTCGCAAGTCCTGTGGGATTCGCATCAGGCTCCCCGCCCCTTACACTCCCCAGAAAAACAGGGTGTCCGAGCGGTGGAACCGCATGCTTGTTGACGACGTGCGTCCCTTGCTCTGTAAGTCCGTTCAGTCCTCTCTCTTATCCTCTGAGTCAACAAGCTACATGACCTGGGTTTGGAATAGTGTATCCCATGGTCCCCTTCCCCGGTCAGTCACTCCGTTCGACTGGTGGAATGGCTGTCGTGCTGACCCACGCCTTGCCCGGGTGTGGGGCAGCATTGCCACGGTCTGGCTTCCAGATGAAGTTCATAGTGGGAAGTTGCCTCCGTGTGGTCACCTCTATCCCCTCATTGGCATCTCTGCCCAGTCCAAAGCCTGGCACTTCTGGGATCCCGAGCGTCGCACGATGCCCTATCCTTTGATTCGGTTTTTCTTCGTGACCTGGACCCGCTACGCCTCTCTGTCCTCTTTCTCTCTCTTGGCTCTTTTGGCTTGGGGGGGATCCTCCTGACTCAGTTGTATCCTTATGGCCTGATTTTTTTTCCTCTCTCGCTTCTCACCTGTTCCCCGTGTCATCGCTGTCGTCTAACGTTCTCTCACCTCTTGGGACAGCCACCCCTCCATCTCCGACATTGTCGTCATTTTCGGTTGATGCTCCCTTATCCCTTGAGTCAACCCTCTCTCCATCTTCATTGCACTCTTCCTGAGTCATCTCCATCTATGTGCCTGTCCCTCTGACTGTGTCTCCCTCGTTCCCAGCCGTCGTCACATTTGTGACCTCGACAGCACCTCCACCGGCCGCCCTGGTGTCTCCATTTTTCTGTGGAGGGCGGCTGCATGCACTCTTTGCTCGTCCTGATGCTAGTGGCTCCTCCCACAATGGAACGTTTCACTCGGCCCCTTCCACGTCTCAGATGTGTTCAAAGGCCCTGCCTCAGCCTACCAGCTTTGATGCCCTTGGGCTGGCCATTGGGGTTGTGCACCCCAACACTAGTCTTGGGTATGCCCTCATTGTGGGTGATTTTGAGTGTGTTGTTGAGGCATCTATGGCAGGCCATATTGCCGAGTGTCATGACGTCGCCGGAGCAGTCACAATGCTAATGGAGCCCAACACGGTACAATGTACCGTGATCGGGGTACAATGTACCCCGATGCCTGGCTATGGGAGGCAGCTATGCGTGAGGAGCTCGATGTTTTGGACGAGCATGCCATCTACGTGCTTGTAGATGTTTCACCTGGGCGTGAATTTGTTCCTGCATGCTGGGTTTTTTCTACGGGAACAAAAGCCTAAAAGCACAATCGACCGCTACAAGGCATGTCTTCTAGGAACAGGGTTCTCTCTATCAGAAGAATGCTGCGAGAGGAGATGACAATGGCATAAGCAGGCAGAAGCGAGGCGTCGTACGGGAGAAGCGGAGCATGTAAACAGATGACGAAAGCAGAAAGGAGTGAGTCGCAACGAGAAGTTAGGTGCATAAGCTTGAAGAGACGTGATGTCACAAAGGAGGAGCGAGGTAGACAGGCAGTCGGCGAGAGAAAGTTGAGGTCGAGTGAGAGTAATGAATTGATGGGAGTTGAGCAAAGGGTTGAGAGCGAAGGAGTGAGGAGGCATAAGCTGAAAGGGATGGCAAGATCAGAGCGAGCAAAGAGCGAGCAGAGCGAAGACACGGCGGCAAAGCCGTGGAACCAAAGGCGAACAGGATGAGCAGAACTGTTCTGGGTTAAACTCAAGGGAATGAACATCCTCGGCAACACACAGCAGAACAGGACAAATAGCATGACAACGGCTTCTTTCCGCTAGCCGGACGTGGGTGACAGGCATCACTTTATTAGGGGATGACTTGACGGTGAGTCCTGAACGGTTGAAAGACTAGAGGACCGTTACTCAAGATGGTTGGGTGGCTGGACCTGAACCATTATTGAGATGTTTTGATATTCCTCCTTTTCTTGTCAAGAGTTCATTCTGACACCCCCCTTGAAGCTTGAAAAGAGATAAGCTGTTGCTTGGTGCTGTGGGGCAGGACTGGGTGATCAGTAGTAACGCTCCCAGTAGTCTACCCCATTAGAGGATGTAGGAGATTGAGGAGTGCAAGGCCATTCTTCAATTGCCCTTAGTTTTGCTTCCTCCTCAACTCTCCTGCAATCTCTGATGAAGGGTTGCATCTGAAGACGCTGTTCCTGCTCAAATAGGCTGAATGGAGGAGGATAGTGTGTTGCAGCGGAGTTGTTGCCGAAGTGGACGCAGGTACAGGAGCGGCTGATGGTGGAGGATGATGTGGTGAGGTAGGCTTCAGCTGGGTGCAGAATTGTGTGCACTTGTGGAGGCTTTGGTGTAGATAGGCACAACGGCAGCAATACAGGAGGGCGAGATCAAGAGATGAAGGCTGTTGATGATGACGGCGGCAGTTTCTGAGAGAGGATTTGGGCACAGGGGTGAGCCGCGTGCGTTGCAGGAGGTTTTTGGCATGGGCGCAGGTCGTTGCGAGAAAATGGCGATGCGACCGGGCGAGTCCTTGTGCCGAGCGGATGAAAAAAGTTGATGAAGGAAGGCAGAGAGTCGACGTTTTGATAGAGTGGGTGCAGGGGTGGTACCACGTGTGCAGTGGAAGTTTCGGCGTGGACGCAGGTCGTCACGAGAATGGCGATGCGACCGGGCGGATCCTTGTGCCAAGCGGATGTTAGGCAGCGGAATGATATTGATGTTGTGGGCGCAGGGGCGAAACCAGGTGTGCTGCAGAATAGAGGAGTAGAATGCGGCAAGGGGAAGGCTAACGCCGACGCGCCGCAAGAAATCTGCTGCAGGATTGGGTGCAGGCTGCTGCGAAGTGGGCAGTTAGCTCGTGTAGATCCTTTTGTTGCGGGCAGATGCTGATGATTGCTGATGATGAAGCGGAGGCTGATGATGGTAGATGTTGTGCGCAGGGGCGAGCCGTGTGTGGTGCAGAAGTTTTGGCATGGGCGCAGTTCGTTACGAGAATGACAATGCGACCGGGCGGATCCATTTGCTGAGCAAAGGATGATTGAGAGGCGGAAAAGAGACTGATGATGGAGTGGCTGCAGGGCCAAAACCACGTGTGGTGCTGAGTAGAGGGGTAGAATGCGGCAAGGGGAAGGCAGATGCCGACGCGTCGCAAGAAGTCTGCTGCAGAATTGGATGCAGGCTACTGTGAAGCGGGCAGTTAGCTCGTGCAGGTCCTTGTGCTACTGGCAGATGCTGATGATTACTGATGATGAGGCAAAGGCTGATGATAGTGAAGTTTGGGCGCAGGGGTGAGCCACGTGCGCTGCGGAAGTTCCGGCGTGGGTGCAGGTCGTCGTGCAACAGGCGATGCGACTGGGCGGACGTGTTTGCCGAGCGAAGGAATGATGCTGAGGTGGCGGATTTGGATAAAAAACTGAGGTGGTCGCAGGGGCAAAACCACGTGCGCTGTAGAATGATGATGATGAAGTTGAGAAAAAAGCAGATAAAGCTGATGAGGCTGAGGGGAGGAGCTCAGGATGATGCTGATGTTGATGAGCAAAGTGAAGGAAGGAGGAGGAGGATGCTGGTGGATGACAAGACGAATGTGCGGCGATGGGAGCGGCGAAGATGAAGCTGAGGAAGCAGCGATGGTAGAGAGAGAGCAAGGAGATGTGGAGTGAGCGATAGTGAGTGCGGACGAGGCAACCAGCTACTCTGTTGTCAGGAGAGTGACGGCTTGTTCCCCAGTTGGCCCGAGACCGATGGGCAGGAAGACTGGTGGTGTCCGATATCCTGACAGTGAGAGGAAGTTGGCTGCAGCAGAAGAGATCGTGAGGTCAACAGAGGTGTCCGCCGATGTCAGGAGAGTGACAACTTGTTCCCTTTTGGCTCGAAACATGAGCAGGAAGACTGGTGGTGTCCGATGTCCTGACTGTGGACGGCAATGTGCTGTTGCTTGACGACGATCGGAGGCGGTGCGAGACAGCAGCTTGGAAGGATGGTAGCGAAGACAATGAGGCTGATGTAGTTTGAGCAGATGGTGCAGAAAAAGCAAATGAAGGCAGAATTGTAGGTGGCAGGAAGCTTCATCGAAGATGGCGACAGACGGTGTCTTGAGAGCTGCTTGCGGCTGTTATCAGCGACGTATCATTAATTGTTGGCCACTGGTGCAGATTGGGTGCAGGGCTTGATCAGGAATAGTGAGGAGTCGCTTCAGCTTGAGGAGCAATCGAAGCAGTGCTGCTGACATCAGCTACTGGTGAAGCCGAGCGGCGTGAGGCGGCGGCGACGGTGGCAGATGAATGCTGGACAGAAGAGTACAGCGATTTTGGCAGCGAGGCGAAGGCCGGGTCACAGGGCACTAGGTGATGTTGCCTGAAGCTCTGATACCATGTCAGAAGAATGCAGCGAGAGGAGATGACAATGGCAGAAGCAGGCAGAAGCGAGGCGTCGTGCAGGAGAAGTGGAGCATGTAGACAGATGATGAAAGAAGAAAGGAGTGAGCCGCAGCGAGAAGTTAGGCGCAGAAGCTTGAAGATACGTGATGTCATGAAGGAGGAGCGAGGTAGACAGGCAGTCAGCGAGAGAAAGTTGAGGGCGAGTGAGAGTAATGAGTTGATGGGAGTTGAGCAAAGGGTTGAGAGCGACGGAGTGAGGAGGCATAAGCTGAGAGTGGATGACGAGATCAGAGCCAGTGAAGAGCGAGCAGAGCGAAGATACGGCAGCGAAGCCGCGGAACCAAAGGCAAACAAGATGAGCAGAACTCTGTCAGAGAAAATCCTAAAGCTCACAAGGCTGACCATTTGCAGAAGAATGTTATGGATATGCCCATTGCCGAAGTACCCACTCCCTACGAGGATGCAGGCAGAAAATACAAGAGATACACTGGGATCACCTGCGCCAAAGACCACCGTTGCCTCGCACGTCGGAAGAACTTCCGAGGTTTGACCAGACACCAGTCAGACCACCGATTGCGAATCAACGGTCATCCGGGCCGATGCCCCAAGCACGTACCTGCCGGAACAACCGGAAGTCGCCGACATGGGAACCCGCTATCCAGCAACCCATGGCCCGGTACTCGCTACAAGACAAGGAGACAACGCCACGGATACCCATGGACAGATCCACGTGACCAAGATCTCCCGACGTGCCGTGCTCGCCCCACCACGCGACACCAGCCCAGAGTATCAGCAGCAACAGCAGATCGCTGGCGGCGTCATGTCACGCACCGCCCTCCGTAGGACCACAAGCTTAGGCTAAGCCGTAGACCTTGTATACTCAAAATAGCTAACCTTGCTCTCTTGTTCTTTGCCTTTTGTCCAGTCATTCATCCTATTCAAATAATTCATTCATTCCTCTTTTCCGCTGCCCGCCTTCTGGCTGTGGCACGTGAACATTGGGTTTTTTCACACTGACCCGTGCTGAACTCCCCTGCCACGTCAGGGTTTCTGCGCTGTCGGAACTTGACATGGACTGCTCGCAGTTTGCCAAGCTTTGAGCGATGCGACTCGGACTTGCTAGGAACTTACTACGGCTTCGGAGCTCTAGCAAGTTCTAGCAACTCGTGAGTCCACGTTGGACGGTCCCACGTTTGCGTGACCAACGAGGTGATGAAACGGACTCTTGCCAACGCCGGACAAGCGAAAATCAGAGAAAAACTGCGTTTGCCAAAACCAGTTAGGAAGTTCGCCGTACCCTGCTGCGACGACTTCCTTCAGCTTCCGGTGTGAATGGCCACCTCGTAGCAACCCATTCATCGTCGCGCACCTGGATCTTGTACGCATGCGGACACGTGGCGGAGTTGCTACGGGGCAATGTGAAAAGACCCATTATCATCACCGCCACCGCTCCGTCGCTTTGCTCCGTCGCGCATGCCACCATTTGAAGTAGGCGTCATCATCCGTCTCCTAGCTTTGCTCCATCGCATCTGTTCGTTCAAGGACTCGATTGCCCGCTCCTGGTTGCTGTGGCTAGCCCCGCTGGCAGCCTGCACCTTGTTGCTGCGGCAACCATCATCACCACTCAGCAGTTCCGCCTCCGGATCGGCTCGTGCCCTTGGCACCGCCCCCACGTTCATATCGCTTCGTCGCTCACGCTCCTCAGCGCTTGATTCTCTTCAGCATCCGTATCTTCCCATTTTTGTGATGTCAGCAAGCCATCGGCCCTGTGCAGCTTCGCCGATGCTTCCGCCACCTCCTCACCTGTCCATCGGCACAACGTAACCGTCGTTGCAGTTTACTGACATGGTGTCAGAGCGAAGCAAAAGATCCTGAGCCTCATCAGCATCCTCCATCAGCCCCTGATCTCACCTGACGCCTGAAACACCAGGCCGAGCCGCGCCGCTGCTGCCTCTTCAACATCAGCCGCAAATGTTCATCACAGCACATCTGTGTGCGCATTGTCAAGGACGGTTGTGTATTGGCACAACCCCCACGACACTGCTGTCAGAACACTTCATCGCAACAACAGCAGCAGCCGTCAAACTTCAACTAGAGCAGCAAGCAACCTCAATCCTTCAGGGCCCTTTGTTCCGCAAAGCGTTCCCTCAGCCAGCCACTGTCCTCCTTTCCTCGGACTGCAGCTGAATAAAAGGTCTCAAAGCTCGCCTCTGCAGTCAGCACCTAACCAGACATTCGGTGGCCACATGGCCATCCATCTCAACAGCAGCAGCAGCAGCAGCAGCAGCAGCAGCAGCAGCAGCAGGAAACAAGCAGTTGTTATCTCACTACGAACCAGCAGCCCTCGCTTCAGCTTTCATCATCAACAACAGCAAAGTTCACAAATCCTCCGAGGGATTCAGCCTCTACTCAGCTTCTATCATGTGTGAATGTACAACCTTCCCCCTGCGGAACGATGTCACCGCTCCTAGTGGGACTTGGTCGCCTTGCCGCAGCTCCCCGCTTCCTTCATCAAGCAATAAAATCAAAACTTCCAACACCAGCACCACAGCAAGAACTATCAGAAGCTCCCTCTTCTTCAACGAAGGCAATGTAAACCACCAAATTCTCCCCACCAAACCATGTCGAGGAAAGCCACCCAATTGACTTCAGTTATGATCGCTCCGCTGTCTACAAGCCGTGCTTCTGCACTCACTGCACGACAGAAGTGGCTTCACCAGAGCCATCAAACCATGCCTCCCAAAACACTCCAACTGCCACACTGGTCCCCTCCATCACAGCAACCTTCCATGGTCGATACAACTGCACCTCACAAGAGGGGTCTGTCTTGCCAGAATCAACTTCTTCAGCTGTCGGCGAGATAGAATACGTCTGGCTGCTTCTCAATTCTCCCCCTTTTTCCCGCGAAGAAGCCCATCAATTCGTGCTCAACTTCTATGGGTCATCACCCATAACACCAACTACGTCAGCTCAGCCGCATTCCACTCATACCAAAGTTAAACTTCTCCAAGAGACATGTCCTGCACCCTACATTCCGCCCCACAAGCGCACGCAGCAGGGCAACAACAGTTCATCACCTGCTCCTTCCCCAACACCCGACATCAGTCCACCACATGTACCCACGACCCTCATACCTGCAACACCTACTACTCCATCAAGGGGCACTGTACGCACCTCCTCATCGACGCCTGCAACAACAACCAGAAGTATCACACCATCACACACTGCAACCGACAACAGAGATGCCCTCGCATCAGTTCACTTCCTCAAGCGACCTGACTCTGCAACTCTGCAGCACCATTCTCCTCAGAAGAGTCGCTCTATGGACAGCAGCCTTCTCCAACGGTCAAGATCTCAACTGTGTGCTCAACACTTCTGAAGCTGACCTGTTTCTACTACCCCCCTCTTTACGAGGATTCCCAGGTAATGGACCCTTCACCAACACCCTTCAACAGAAAAAGCGGAAATTCACCTCCCCTCGGAAGCTCTCTTCCTTGACCCAAGTACCAACATGTCTCCCACTCCGACTCGACTGGACAGCCTCTACTGCACCAACCCATCAACTGCGGCCACCAGAGGCTACAACATACAGACTGGATGGGCAAGCCAGCCTTGTGAGATTACGGGGGGGTGTCAAAGAAAATCCTAAAGCTCACAAAGCTGACCCGTTGCAGAAGAATATCATGGATATGCCCATTGCTGAAGTACCCACTCCCTGCAAGGATGCACGCGGAAAATACAAGAGATACACTGGGATCACCTCCGCCGAAGACCACCGCTGCCTCGCACGTCCGAAGAACTTTAAAGGTTTGACCAGACACCAGTCAGACCACCGATTGCGAATCAACCGTCATTCGGGCCGATGTCCCAAGCACGTACCTGCCAGAATAACCGGAAGTCGCCGACATGGGAACCCGCTATCCGGAAACCCGCGGCTCGGTACTCGCTACAAGACAAGGAGACAACGCCACGGATACCCATGGACAGATCCACGTGACCAAGATTTCCCGACGTGCCGTGCTCGCCCCACCACGTGACACCAGCCCAGAGCAGCAGCAGCAACGGCAGATCGCTGGCGGCGTCATGTCACGCACCGCCTCCGTAGGACCACAAGCTTAGGCTAAGCCATAGACCTAGGAGTTGTACACTTAAGTAGGTAACCTTGCTCTCTTGTTCTTTGCTTTTTGTCCAGTCATTCATCCTATTCAATCAAGTCATTCATTCCTCTTTTCCGCTGCCCGCCTTCTGGCTGTGGCATGTGATCATTATCATCACCGCCACCGCTCCGTCGCTTTGCTCCGTCGCGCATGCCTCCATTTGCAGTAGGCGTCATAATCCGCCTCCTTTCTTTTCTCCATCGCATCTGTTCGTTCAAGGACTTGCCTGCCGGCTCCTGGTTGCTGTGGCTAGCCCCGCTGGCAGCCTGTACCTTGTTGCTGCCGCAACCGTTATCACCACTCAGTAGTTCTGCCTCCGGATCGGCTCGTGCCCTTGGCACCACCCCCACGTTCATATCGCTTCGTCGCTCACGCTCCTCAGCGCTTGATTCTCTTCAGCAGCCGTGTCTTCCCATTTTTGTGACGTCAGCAAGCCGTCAGCCTTCTGCAGCTTCACTGATGCTTCCGCCACCTTCTCACCTGTCCATTGGCACAACTTAAACGTCGTTGCAGTTTACTGACAAACTGTTCTGGGCTAAAATCGAGGGAATGAACATCCTCGGTAATATACAGCAGAACAGGACAGAATTGCACAACAACGGCTTCTTTCCGCTAGCGAGACACGGGTGACAGTTGTCACTTTATTAGGGGATGACTTGATGGTGAGTCCTGAATTGTCGAAAGACCAGAGGACCGTTAGTCAAGATGGTTCGGTGTCTGGACCTGAACCGTTCTTGAGATGTTTTGATATTCCTCCTTTTCTTGTCAGGGCTTCATCCTGACACTCTTAGATCCCCGACGTTGATTTCAATGAGACTTTGACACCCGTGAGACGGTACACTAGAGCGAGGGTGTTCTCAACCCATGCTTGTCACTCACGTCTCTCACTGACTCTCTTCCCATCACATTCCTTTGCCTAAGCGAAGCACATCCAAAGCCATCCCTTGGATCCCCCTCACGCCCTAACTCGTTCCCTCGCTTCCCCTAACGCCTCCTACAAAGGTTAGCATCGAGGCCCACACAAAACCATCTGGGTCATTTACTTCATTAGTGACGAGTGCGAAACTTTATTGTCCTAGGTGATTCGACTCGCAGCTTATTCACAATTCTGGTTCGTGACAAAACTTATTTGCAGTAAGTAGCCCAGGTCTCCGCGGGGTCGCTCCAATTTTTTTAACCGATCAATTTGAAATCGTTCTTCTGGCCTCGAACTTACACAGAAGATCTTTCCTAGTCCGAACATGTTATACTGGAGAATTGTATGTCTGAATCATGCGACGGAAACGTTTTGCATAGACACCATAACTCAATTTAGGTCGATGTAATAAGACATTTTGCTTTTTCATAAAAAATATCCACGAATCAAGTTAAGTATTCGATAAAAAATTTTAAAAAATTAATAAAATCATTTCATTATAAGTCTAGGGGAAGTTTTAATGTAGCTTTAACGATAATTTATAATGAATCAAATAAAATACAATGAGATTTTGTCATTCAGTTTCTAAGAATAAACATCAGTGCAATAAACATGACATGAAATGTCACTGAAAATTAAAAAATTTGCGCCTTCATAAAAGCTAGTAATCATGAAATAGTAAATTAATGGGCATAATTCTATCGGTTTATGTTGTAAAAAGTAACATTTATATTCATACGTTGTTTCCAACATGGATGAAGATTAAAGTTTTGTTCATGTTGTAAAACCATGAGAAGGATGAAATAATGCAAACATTTATGTTGAGGATAGAAGTTTTGTGATGTTTCATAAATTTAACAATGTTATGGTTATCAATTCGGGAAAAATCATGAAATTGAAATATCTGAGAAAATTTTACAAATAGTTAGTTCCTTTGAGAAAATTTTCAACCCACGCGAAAACTAATACAAGGATGGTTCAAGAAGTTTAACTGTTAAAGTAGCAAACGTTTCTATCGTTTAGGGTTAGCTAGCCTAGTTTAGTCCTTGACTTCTGCGTGCACGTACTTCCTGCAAGACGTGCGTCCACTTACACTCGAAGTTCGAGGGAGACGCTCGACGTTCGCCCAAGCAGGGACACCTGTGTCTCGCGTGGTTCACCACGTGATGTGGCGAGCCACGCGAGACCTGGGGTGCGACCCGATAGGGGTCACGCACCCAGGCCTCTCGAGCTCACTTTCCTAATCGTCCAACGTAATTTTACCCTCGATCTATCTTCGATCTGTCTAAGTCCTCAACTGCTCGATCCTCCCCTCACAACTCTCGAGAGCGGAACCCCCCTCACAGCTCTCGAGAGCTCTCCCCCTCACAGGTTTCGAGAGCCCTCCGTGTCTCTCACAAGAAAAACGGGACAGTTAGTCCCGCGACTAACTCCCGAGCTCTCCCACCACCCGCCTCCTCCACTCTCCTCCACCTGTCCCTCCCCGCTGACCTCACCCTCATCAACATGGCATCAAGCCTTTGAGGGCCTGTGGCTTCCTCCGTTCCCGCTTCCGCCGTCCGCCTCCGCCATCCGCTTCCGCTTCCGCCGTCTGCTGTCGCTGCCGTCGTCAGTTTCCGCCCTTCGCTTCCGCTTTCGCCGTCCTCCATCGGCCGCTGCTCCCCGGCCTCGTCGTCGTCCTCGCGGGTGCCGTCCGCGGTCGTGGTCCCCGTCCTCGACCTGTCGTTCCGCCCCCCCCCCCGCTTCCCCTCCTCCAGGTCTGCCCCTGTCGGGGCCCCCCTGTTGTTCCAACCCTTTCCCTGCTCTTCCCTTCTCCCCTACTCCCGTTTCCGCCCTCTCTGTCTCGTCCCAGCTCGCTTTTCTTCCCTTTCTTTTCTCTTTCCCTTCCCTCACATTCTGTTTGTTTTTGTGTTCTCTGCTGCAGGTTCGTTCCCCTTCTTGTCCTCCCCTCCTCTGGCCCGGCCTCGGCCTCCTCGTCCCGTGTGCCCGCTCTCCGCTCCTACCTCGGGCCCCCGTATCCCTCGCTCCGACCTGCCGCCTGCCCGCGGCCTCTGGCGCGCGGACCCGGCTCCTCCTCCGGGCCCTTGGCTCTCACTCCTAGACGTCCGGGCCTTTGGCCTTAGGGTTAGGCTGTAGGTCTAGTCCTAGATCTAGACTCTAGACTTTGGACTGTGGACTGTGACACGTGGACTCTGCTTTGCTGCTTTCGGCCTTTGGCCACCAACCCCCCCCTTGTCCTTGTTCTTTTGCTTGGCTCACCGAGCCCGGGGTTGTTTCCCCAAACGGCCTTCTGGCCTTCGGCCTTCTGGCCCAGCCCTTACGGCGTGATAGGAC
>SZWC01002526.1:148138-167977 GCA_023375785.1 Penium margaritaceum | reverse complement strand
TCTCACCCTCTTCCCCTCTCTCCTCCTTCGTCTCTATCCTCTCCCCCTCTGTCTCTCTGCCCCCTCCCTTTCCATCTCTCTCCCACTCTTCTCTTTACCTCTCTCTCTCCCTCTCTCTGTGTCTCTCCCAATCTCTCCCTCTCTTTTCTCCCTCCCACTCTCCTCCACCTGTCCCTCCCCGCTGACCTCACCCTCATCAACATTAACATCAACAAACATGTAATTCGATTTAATTTCACGTTTTTAGTACCCTATCCAATGCTCTTCATGAAAAAATTTAATATTTTAACATTGTGTTTTGAGAGGCTTGTAAATTGAGTTAACTGTACAGAAAGTTATAATTTTTTTTCAAAATCCGCTCACAATATGATATTACAACAATATAGATTTTCCATGAATAAATGTATATATGATTTTATGAACGTGAAGTGAAATTAAATTTCATTTTTACGGATAATAAAACTATCAAACCGTCCCTAGAAAAGTTCACTCGGGTCGTATCGTTTTTCAAAGGAATTAAATATATAAAAAAATGATGAAATCTGTAAATTTCATCATTAATCCAGAATTCATAACCATATCATGGTTTTCTATGAAGCATCGCAAACGTTCTTTTTTTAAAAGATGTTTTTGCATTATTTCTTCTTTCTCATATTCTTATCACCATTAGCGGAAGTTTTGAACCTCTTACATGTTGAAAACAACGTTGGAACAGAAATTTCACCTTTTACAACATAAAGAGATAGAATTGTGCCCATTAATTTACTATTTCATGATTAGTAACTTTTATGAAGGCTTCAATTTTTTATTTTTAAGTGGCATGTCATGTCATATTTATTACACTGATATTCATTCTTAGAAATTCAATGAAAAAATAAATTATTATTTTTATTTTATTCTTTTTGCATTGTCGTTCAAGCTACAAAATCATCAAAATTTCCCCTAGAATTGTAATGAAATGAAAAACATTTTCTTATTTTAACTTTTTAAGTTTTTTATTGACCACTTAATTTGATTCGTGGATCTTTTTTTCCTGACAAAGCAAAATGTCTTATTAGATAGACCTACATTGAGCTATGTTGTCTGCAAAAAGTTTTCGTCGCATGATTTAGACATATAATTCCTTAGTATAACATGTTCAGACTAGGCAAGATCTTCTGTGTAAGTTCGAGGACAGGAGAACGATTACAAATTGGTCGGTTTAAATTATTGGAGCGACCCTGCGGAGACCGGGGCTACTTACTCCAAATCAGTTTCATGACGAACCAGAATTGTGAATAAGTTGCGAGTCGAATCACCTAAGACAATAAAGTTTCGCACCCGTCATTAACGAAGTAATTGACCCAATCCGTCTCACATTGCCAATCTCATCAACCATGACAGCTCTCCCTCATTAACCACTCGTCTTGTACAAATCCTTAACCGAATTCATTCATGTTACTCCTGATCCACAGATTGGGTGCCTCGCAAGCTACCTCTCCCGTTGCTTGCTCCCCTACACCTTGTCATTCCCCTTCAACTACAGAGAGGGGAGGGGGGAGGGGGGGGTACATTCAGTACGACCTGTTGCAATGAAGCTTTTGTCTGCGTTTGAAGCGTTCTTTCCTGGTAATTGAATGTTGCAACGCGTTTTTGTTGTCACATGGACATGCATGGCAGAAGACTCGTTGTGTTTTCTGTAACGTGACTCCCCCCGTACTAGGCATGGTGCTTTCATCCACTTTGTGGGACTGTGCGCTTTCAAAACCACTACACGGCCTTGAGAATCGGAACTTGCACTGAAAAGCACCATCTTTGTCGAAGTTCGTTGGCCACTCACAACTCTGTGCCCTCTTGCCTCTCACATTATGCACACACACGTGTACACATTAAGAGAGGACCATGGAATCACCTGGGGAGTTGACTAGCGCGTCTATGTTGGTTGAAGCCATCGACGTCTCCAAGCTGCTGATGGACCCAAGGGTGCCCTCTGGCACTCACATGACTATTACATGATTTCTTCATGATTCCTATGATGCGGTAGATGCTAGGGCCCGTACATTCTCACTGCCGTGCCTTGCATCATTTTTCACTTGTTTTCCATGTGATGGGGGAGCTGCATTTTCCCGGGTGCTGACCCCTAGGGGGCCACCGTGCCGGTCTTGGCCGTGCATCGGTGAGTAGCCGCCCTCGGATAATTCCGAGTGGTCGGGCTCGACCCCCAGGTGGCGGCACTCACTCACCCGAGCTCATCGCTCGCAGTGAGTGAGCGCTCACCGGTTCTACTCTTACTCGTTCCCCCCCTTCTATCTTCCTGTCTTGGTGTGACCTCGAACTTTGCAAACAAGTTGCCGCATCCATGGCGCATCTCTTGCATTTGTGCTTGTGGTGTAACCATGCATCCTCACACCCAGATAAGCTAGGCTAGCAACTTCCTAGCAACTACTGGTATCAGAGCAATGAGGATCCAATCCCACTGCTTGTCGATCCTGGTCCTTGAACTTCCGCGGCCAACTTCTCCCATGGGCCATGCGTCATCGTAGCGGGCACTCTGCTCGGCCACCGGCCGTCTCGGCGGCCTGAAGCAACGACACAGTCAGGCGCTGCTACCTTCATTCTGTGGCAGCTGTGGAGCCGTTCTCGCTACTCCCCTCAGTTGCCCTTGGCACTCGCTGCCCTAAGCTACTCTTGGTTCCTGACTGCTCTTGCAGCTGCTCTCAGCCGCTCTCTCTTCTCAGCAATCCCTCTTGGCTGCACTCGGCTGCCTTCTATGCCCCCGCTGCTGTCGGGTGTCCCTCCTGACTTCTCTTGGGTGCTGCTCACTCTTAGCTGCGCTCTAGGCTGCTCTCCCAGCCACCTCTGATCCCTCCGTTGCTGTCCTCCGCTGCACTTGGCTGCCCGAGGCTGCACGTATGCCTCACTACAGATCCTTGCACAGCTACGAGTACCGCTTGCACCGTCTCATTTTCACGCTCCACGGACAACCCTGCACACTCTAGCAACTGTCTGTGGACCACCGTGCCTCTCAGCACACCATCTTGCACTTCTCCACACTCCGATCATCTCCACAGCCGACACCCTGGATTCACCACCACTGGACAGACACCCACACGACGATACCCCACTATGGTTTCGTATGTTGGACACCGACTACTGGTGAGAGGAGCTTGCTGAGATCGCTGAGAGGGAGGCAGTTGCACGTGAGGAAGAGATCTACTCGCAGGTCTACACCGCGGACAACCTTCAACCGTCGCCACCTCACCCCTCTACAATGCAACCATCTGGTGGCAGCTCTCCAACCACCGCCTCTTCTACATCCAACACCATTATCGGTCCTTCTTCCACTGCACCTGCATCTACAGAACCAGCACCCACACCGGAGATCCCTGGTGTCGTCCCCGCTCTCCCAGTGCACACCGACTCCATTGGCCTGACGGGGGCCATTCTTGACGCTGCAGCAGGCGCTGCCGCCACCTTTGCTGCCACCGCTCGTGCTTGCAGGGCCCCAACGCAGACTGCAGTGGGTCGAGCAGCAGACGCCTACACGCACTCAGCAGCTTCCCTGACACTACTTGCTGCGGCAAAAGCAAACGTCGCCACTCAGGTTACAGCAACGGCAGCCGCCATTGCCACCGTTGCCTACTCAGCTGCAGACGGCACTTCAGCAGCTGTCAAATCTATCCGAGCCTCTACGGCGGCAGCTGTCTTGACCCCCACGGGTGGCCCGCGGGAATCCACCCCGCACGTCACTACAGGGGTGCTGATTGCGTCTGCATCTGCAACAGTCGCTGGAGCTTCTGTCACCGGCCTCCTTTGCTTGACCGTGGCAGCTGCAGGCTGGGTGGCAATACTGTTCTCCTCAGCAGCAGCGGTGGTGTCTCCTCTCTTCGCCCTACTGCCCCGTCATTAGTTCGGTGAGCTCATCCCTCTCTTCCCTTCTCTTCTCATCTGTGGTCTTATCTCATCCATCTCTCTACCATGCCTGGACCAGAAGAGAAATTAGAGGCCCTCCAGGCCGCTCTTAGTGAGGCCCAGGCTGAGCGCCGCAAGGCACAGGATGAGCTAGAACGTGAGCATGATGCACAACAAGAGTTAGCAGCCACCGTAGCCTCATTGGTGCTAGAACGTCTTCGCACCGTTCCAGCATTTGCATCAGTCATTTCATCTGAGAAGTCAGGATCTACAGGCTCCTCAGTGCCACCTGCTGGTGGCGTTGCTAACTCCTCTTCTCCTTCCCCCTTAGCCACGTCTCGTACGGCTCCACCTTTGCGGCAGAAAGATTTTGAGACACCGCCGCCTCAGTACACCTCAAAGCTCACCTTCACGTCATGGGAGACGCGCTTCAGTGCGTGGGCTCAGGATGAACTATTGTGGGAATACTACTCGCCTGCTAAAACCTCGCTCGTGCCGCAGCCAGTAGAGGCAGCTCGCGCCGTGCGGGCACTCATCAACGCCGGCCCCAAAAACCTGCCGGATGACATCGGTACGTACAATGCCGATCCCATCCGAGGCACGAGTGTATACCCAGTAGGAGCCTATGCACTCATTCGCCGCCGAAAAACTATAACTGGCCATGCCGCCCAAAGTGCACTCACAGTACAATTCAACACACTGCAGATGAGAGCAGATGAGACACCAGACGAGTACTGGGCCCGTAGTCTGCGTCTTCTGCGCGATCTTGGCAAGGCTGCACCCGGCCCTCTCTCTGCATGTCTCTCCATTGTGGCTGGTCTCATCCCTGAGCTGTCCGACCTATATCTTCATGTCTCTCTGAAAGAACTCGAGCGCCTTGCCTCTGCCCCTATCCTAGCCGACTCCCCACCAGGGATTGGTCCTCTCTTTGACCTCACTGTTGCACGTCTCACTGACTGGTGGAACACTCTCCAGAACAAGCGCATTCATCGCGCTGCCATTGCAGCAGTCACCACCTCCTCCCCATCAACCAGCACCACAGCATCCTCTGATGTCTTGCCGTCTCAGGCCTCTGCCCACTCCACACAAGGTGCTGGCCGCGGGGGAGGCAGTGGCTCGGGCTCTGGCCGAGGTGGCGGTCATGGGGGCAAAGGTCGTGGGGGTGGTCGTGGCGGCAGGGGCTTTGCCACTTCTGTAGCTGACGTCACCTGCTGGAACTGCGGCGCCACTGGTCACTCGGCGCCTAAATGTCCTGCTCCCCGTGACGACGCATGCCTGGCCTCCTCCATGCGTGCTCACTGGGCGCGCACTGGTGTTACCGCTTCCACTACTGCGGCCGCCATGACAGCTTCCTCCTCCACATCCTCTTCATCAGCCTCAGCCCTGACTACCACATCTGCACCTCTCCGGCAGACACCCCCTGCACCCAGCCCCTGGGGCTGGGTTCCCCGCCATCTGGTCTGCCATACTATGGTCCTCCATCCTCACACTACTCTGTTCCTCACTGGAGTCGTGACGATGGCCACTACTCCGACCGTGCCTCTGACCGCTCCTCCGATCGTCCCTGTGATCATCGTGACAAGGAGCGCAGTCTTGAACGTCGCCTCGCTGAACTTCTGCACCTTCGTTCCCAGGGAGGTGAGAGTGTGAGTGGCCAGTGCCGTGTCTCTATCTGTGAGTCCGATGTTACTCTTCGTGGGTCTGCATCAGGTGGTGTACAAGGGGGCTTGTCTGATGATCGTCCTTGGATTGAACACTGGCAGTCTTACACGTTCCCCTCCCGTCTTGGTCATGTCACTTCCTCCTCTTCCCGTGGCACTGTGGCTTTCTGTTTGGTCATTCCCTCCACTCGTGCCTCTCCTGGTCTCTGAATCATTAATTTGGGGGCCACCCATCACATGACCTCTTGTCGTTCTTCCTTCGTGTCTCTCGGGCCCGTTCAGTCTGTCCGGTCTATGCGCACTGGCTCAGGCCAGCTGCTTCCTTTCCAAGGTGTTGGTGTCGTTCGTTTTGTTGGTCCCGACGGCACTGTCTACGTGCCCGATGTTTCGTATGTCCCCGACCTTGAGGTCAGTCTTCTCTCTGTGACCACCCTTGACGATGAGGGCATGGACTTCTCGTCTAGTCGCGGCCTTGCTTCCATTTCCCTTTGCTCCTCTGGCCGTGTTGTTCTTCGTGGTGTGCGATGTGATCATCTGTTCCGTGTGCCACTCACGTTGCCTTCGTCCTCCGCTGCCTCTGTCTTTGTTCACGTCGCTCCTTCGCTGTCCCCTGATCATGCTGATCTCCTGCATCGCCGCCTCTGCCACATTCACACTGCCGCGATCCAACGCTTGCTTCGCCTTTGGCCTGCACACGGTCTTGATCCCGCCACCTTCTCTCCACCCTGCACGTCCACCTGTCTGGATTGTGCCAATGGCAAGATGCACCGCTCACCATTCTCCACCTCTGACTCCACCACCTCGCACCCTCTTGACCTCTTCCATGCCGATGTCATGGGCCCATTGCCCCAAGATTTCCTTGGTGGCCTTGGGCGGTATGTTCTGTGTCTCACTGATGACTACTCTTGTTACCGCTGGGTCTTCGCCTTGCGCCACAAAAGTGATGTCACTGACGTCTTGGAGTCTTGGCTGTCCCAGGCAGAGCGCGCTTTCCTTCGGTCCCTCCGTGTGTTTTGCAGCGACCGTGGGGGTGAGATCTTTGACCCCACATCCCGCTTTCTTGAGTCCCGTGGTGTGCGGCTTGAATCCTTGGCTCCCTACACTCCCCAGTAGAATGGTGTATCCGAACGCTGGAACCGCACTCTTGCTGATGGGGTCCGCTCTCTGCTCTCTGCCTCCGGTCAGCCCCCCCTCTTTGCCTTTGAAGCTATGTCCTACATGACATGGATTTGGAATCGCATTCCGCATGGACCACTTCCCCACACTGTCACTCCTTTTGAGCGTTGGAATGGCAGGCGTGCGGACCTCCACCTTGCCCGCGTTTGGGACTGTCTCGCCTCTGTCTGGGTGCCTGCTGACCAGCGTGACAGTAAGCTGTCCCCTCGCGGTCGTCTGTGCATTTTTCTTGGTGTCTCTCCCTTCTCCAAAGCTTGGCGTTTCTGGGATCCTTCGCACTGTCGTGTCGTTGAGTCTCGTGATGCTTTCTTCTTTGAACACCTCTTTGAACGCGATTCTCCCCGCTTTGGTGGGTCTCTCTCTCTGCCTCCTCGGGGTGGGGGTGGCTCTCTGTCCTCTGGGACTGCTGTTCTCCCCTCGGGACGTCCCTCCATTCCCTCTGTCTCCTCCTCTGCCGAACAGAGCTCTCCTATGCCCGCCTCCCCCTCTCCGGTGCTCTCACCCTCCACGACACCACTTGACTCTCCCATTCCGTCCTCTGGTTCTCCTACTGTCTTGTCCTCTTCTCCTAGTCAGGGCGCAGTCTCACTTCCTTCCCTTGTCTCCTTCGAGCCGCCTCTTGTCTCCTCCTCTCCACCTGAGCAGTAGCATCCCACTGACCCATCATCATCTCCGTGTGCTCCATCCATTCCCCCAGTCTCCCCCTACACACGTGGTGGGCGCCTGCGGGCTCTCCCCTCTCAGTCGCACCCTGTCGTCTCTGGTGACCCTGGTCTCCGTGCTCTCGGCCTCACCACCTCTGGCTTGTCTGCAGCCGTATC
This sequence comes from Penium margaritaceum, assembly GCA_023375785.1. Lineage (NCBI taxonomy): Eukaryota > Viridiplantae > Streptophyta > Zygnematophyceae > Desmidiales > Peniaceae > Penium > Penium margaritaceum. The sequence goes on along the minus strand of SZWC01002526.1, from coordinate 160,428 downwards.
TGTCATACACCCCAGCTCCGCCCTGTGTTGCTCTCTTGTCGAACAAGAGTTCCACTCCGCAGCGTCTTCCGCTGCAGCCGGGTATGTTGCCTCGTGCTTTGCTGCTGCCGGTTTTTCACCTCTTTCTCCTGAGCCACAGACTGTACAGGCAGCTCGCACAGCCCCTGATTCGCCATTGTGGGAGCAGGCCATGAAGGCCGAACTTGATGCACTGTTTGACCATGGTGTGTATGAGCTCGTGGACCTCCCACCTGGTCGCAAGGCACTTGCCGCCAAGTGGGTATACCGTCGAAAGCTGAACCCAGACAATACAGTTGAACGGTACGAAGCTCGCCTCACCGCTAAGGGGTTCTCTCAGAATCCTGGGGTTGACTTTGATGAGACCTTTGCCCCAGTCGGCCGCTACATCACAGCCAGAGCTCTTGTCAGTCTTGTTGCTCAGCATGACTGGGAGCTGGAACAGATGGATGTCAACAATGCCTTTCTCCATGGCAAGCTGGACGAAGAGATTTACATGGTCCAGCCACCCGGCTTCTCTGATGGCACCAAACGAGTTTGGCGCTTGCGCAAGGCCCCCTATGGCCTCAAGTAGTCCCCACGATGCTGGAACCAAGAGATCACAGCCACCCTTGAAAAGGGTGGCTACAAGGGAAGCACCGTGGATCCAGCGCTCTGTCTAGGGTCGCCCACAAAACTACTTGTCGCCATTCTTGTCTATGTGGACGACCTTCTCATTGCTTCTCCCGTTGCTGTGGCTGTGGCCGCTGCCAAGTCACTACTCCAAGCAGCATACAAAATGAAGGATCTGGGCCCAGCTCGTGTCTTTCTTGGAATGGAGTTGGAGTGAGATCGTGCTCGTCGTGTCTTGCACGTGCATCAGGCTGCCTATATGCGCAGCCTGGGGGAGCGCTTCGCCCCACTTCTCATGTCCATTCCCACAGCATCCACTCCCATGACGTCTGGTGGGCAGTCTCTCCTGAAGTCACTCGATCTCTCAAAGCTGGGGGAGACGGTTGATGTAACCGACTATCTCCGTGTCATTCGCTCTCTGATGTATCTCGCCACGACCACGCGTGTAGATGTCGCTTTTGCTGTGAATTTCCTGTCTCAATTCTCCCAATGCCCTCGAAAGCGTCACCTCGAGGCTGCATTGTGAGTGATTCGGTACGCCCTTTCCACTCCCCGTGTTGGACTGCACTTTCGTGCTCAGCCATCTGTGGTAGTGGATGGCTTCACAGACAGTGATTGGGCACATGATTCAGATGCTCGCAGCCGTACAGGGTACATATTTCTAGTTGGTGGCACAGCAGTGTCTTGGAAAAGTGGCAAGCAAGGATGTGTGGCACGCAGCACTACTGAGGCCGAGTATGTTGCTCTGGGTGCAAGCACTTGTGAAGCTGTCTGGCTGTGTCGTCTGCTGCAACAGTTACGTGTTCCCATTCGTTGCATCACTCTTCGCTGTGATAACCAAAGCACAAAGGCCATCGCTGAAAACAGTGGCATGCATCACTCACGCACCAAACACATCAATGTGGAGCATCACTTTGTTCGTGAGTGCATTGCTGCTGGCATTGTCCAAGTCGCTTGGGTGGACACACGGTCTCAGAGAGCTGATTTCCTCACAAAAGCCCTCAGTCCAAATGTCTTCAAAGATGCTATTCATTCTGTGGGTCTCATCAGTCCGCATGAACCAGGCTGATCATTGGTATGTACCCTCACTCACATCTCTTGTGATCACTTCTTGTGATTCCCTTATGTGTGCTTTGGGATGCTTGTCTGCGGGTCATGGGGGAGTGTTGAAGTTCGTTGGCCACTCACAACTCTGTGCCCTCTTGCCTCTCACATTATGCACACACACGTGTACAGATTAAGAGGGGACCATGGAATCACTTGGGGAGTTGACTGGCGCGTCTATGCTGGTTGAAGCCATCGACGTCCCCAAGCTGCTGATGGACCCAAGGGTGCCCTCTGGTACTCACATGACTATTACATGATTTCTTCATGATTCCTATGATGCGGTAGATGCTAGGGCCCGTACATTCTCACTGTCGTGCCCTGCATCATTTTTCACTTGTTTTGCATGTGATGGGGGAGCTGCATTTTCCCGGGTGCTGATCCCTAGGGGGCCTGTTGGTTATTGTCACAAACACACGCAAGTGCCCTCTTGTCTCCATTCATGCACACACCTCACCACTGCAAGTGATTGAACTGGACTAAGGCTCCCTGGTGCAAGATTGTGGTGCAGCATGAAGTGCACAGTGGAGATGCCTCCATCAAGCTACCTAGTGGTGGCTTCAGCACCAGCCTTGTCACAAGCCTTAGTTTAGTAATAACTTCACCTGCCAAAATGGGGGATACAACTTGTAGGATTGCATGCCTGTTAGTTGGTTGAATACTTGCATGTTCTTAGAATGGTGAACCGGGTTGCTGATCCCTCGGGACCACACGCCCGGTTTTTGTCGGCGTGTGAGAAACCGCCTGGAGCTCGCTCGCTCCAGGGTCGGGTTCGATCCCTGGGTGGCGGTCGGGCCCCACGACGATTGCCTCGCGTGATTGGCCCGGTCAACTGGCTCTCACCACCTCGCTCACTTGTTACTCGTTAACTTGTGTCTCAACTACTAACTTTCCCCGATCCATGGCGTGTTTCGTCGCTTGCCACTCACTTTCTTGCTAGCATAGTACTCGTGGCTAACTACTGGTACCAGAGCAGGAGGGCTGCCCCTCCCGCCGCGACAGTCCTGGGACCTCATGAGACTCACGCGTGCCATTGCTAAGCAACGGGTGATCCCGCACAAGCCACAGCACGAGGCCGTGGCAGCTTAAGCAGCAGCAGCAGCAGCCATTCTATGCAGCCGCTAGCATCGCACTCGTGAACCTTCTTCGAGCCACAGCTAAGTCGCGGGTGATCCCGTGCAAGCCACAGCACGAGACCGTGGCAGCCTAGGCAGCAGCAGCAGCCGCCGTTCTGTGCAGCCGCTAGCATCGACCTGTGCACCTCCTTTGAGTCACAGCTAAGTCGCCGGTGATCCTGTGCAAGCCACAGCACGAGACCGTGGCAGCCTAGGCAGCAGCAGTAGCCGCTGCTCTGTGCAGCTGCTAGCTTCGCAACTGTGACTCACGGGGCACACTCTCGGCCTCGACCGTACCACTCATGACTGTGGCAGACTAAGCAGCCGCCGTTCAGTGCCGCCGCTAAAGTCGCACCCGTCACTCATTGGGACACTCTCTCAGCTCCAAGCAATCTGCTTGTGACATCACCGCCTCGTGGTAATGCCTACTCGGCCCACTCTCGGGCCACCATCTCTGTAGCATCACCCCTCCGCCGTGTACGCCTTCGTACGCACGACGGAGGCTTGGACCACATCCGGTGCATCTCAACGCTGTGTGTAGCCTCGGCCTGGTGTGCTCATCTCACGTGCATCTTTATCGCTCAGCAGCCGTGACCTCACTTACGTTCCTCGCAGCAACAGCTCCAACCCTGCAGCCAGGCTTGACCCCAGCACACTCTCAATTACCTCGGGCTGTCCTGAGGCAGCCCAGCATTCAGATTGCTGGCGTCTCCGCCTGAGATCGAGCCCGCCCCTCCGTCATCCACGGCAACTCGAGACCATGCACGCACTGACGAGGAGCTCGCGTACTACGAGGAGCGGGCGGAGAGAGAAGTGTGGTCGAGGGTGCGTCGCAGTAGTCCGGGGTATCACCCCGGTGAAGACTACAATCTCGCTGATCACTACGCGTGGGCGGACGCAAAGGACTACGCGACTCATTGCCAGTCGGCCGACGACGATTCTCCAACGTCGCTGAACCAACCGGCAACAGCACCACAACGGGACCACCGACCTCTTCACTCTCTGGTAAGCCCGCCCATTGCCCATAGGACGCGCCAGCAACACCGCCGTGCTGTTCCCAGTGGTGCAACTCCACCTTTTGCAGCAGCAGCGTCAGAAGCCTCCGCTCCGCGTCGTGCCGCATCTCCGGCCGCAACAGCTGCAGAGTCCTTGCCCATCTCGTTCCCTGATATTCTTGCAGCTCTGCAGGCTACCCTTGTGTCCAGCGCTGCCGTTGCCACTACCTTTGCAGCCACTGCACGTGCCGCACGTGCACCAGCCAGCACTGCTGCTGGTCGAGCCATCGACACGTACACTGCAGCGGTTGACCAGGGACCTTTGGCAGCAGCTGCTGTCAACGTAGCTACTCAGATTACTGCAGCAGCTAACGCAGTTGCATCCGCCGCAGCCGCAGCAGCCACAGCATTCTCCAGTGCAGTTGACTCCGCCAACGCCTCCACAACACAGGCAGCCTCTCTACCCTCCTCATCACCGTCAGTCACTCGGCACATACAGCTGTTGGTCTTGACCGCTACAGTCATCTCCACTCTATCAGGTGCAGCCCTGACAGGCGTAGCCTGCCTCGTTGTCATCGCATCAGCTTTTGTCGCAGTCGTGGCCTCCTCAATTGCTGCGGCACTGCCACCACTGTTCTCTCTACACTGCCGTGCGTGGTGAGCTTGGCTTCTCTTGTTCTCTCGCTCTCCCTGCCTTTCCTGTATCGGCGTGTTCGTGCGTTCGGGTTGTTGCCTTGCAGCGCACTTCCAACACCGATATCTTACATTCCCACGCCCACTCGGGCAAGGGAAACTCTGCCGAAATTTTCCTCGGCAGAGTCACGCCACTGGCACAATGCCAGTTGACGATGACCAATACGCAGCACTGCAAGCTGAGCTTCAACGTGAGCGCATTGCGTTGCAGGCAGCTCTCAGTGCTCAGCGCGCTGCAAAGGAAAAATTGCGGGCTGAGCAGGCTGACCAAGAGACATTTGCCGATCACATTGCTGACTTGGTTCTAAGTCGTTTGCAGCCCACATTGCGCAGCACTTAGTCCACTAGAATTGCTGCAGCGTTCTCCACCTCTCCCGCTTCCGCTTCCACTGCCGCTGGCCCATCTTCCTCTAATCCACTTGCAGTCGCCGCAGCCGCTGGGGCTGCTGCGGCCAAAGCCCTGGCTCCATGAGTGCAACGCAAGCCTGACTTTGATTCCATTCCACCCCATTTCACCTCCAATCTTACATTTCACTCTTGGGAGGTTCGTTTCAGTGCCTGGGCGCAAGGGGAACAACTCTGGGAATACTACCATGCACCAAATCCCTCAGCTGTTCCACCTTTTGTGCCAGTCGATTCTGAGTCGGCACGAGCTGTCCATGCCCTCATTCGCGCCGGACCAGACGATCTCAATGATGAGATTGGATCCTACAATGCTGACACTGCACGCCGCACCCCTGCTGACCCTGTTGGGGCTTATGCCCTGATCAAGCGGCGCAAGACAGTCACTGGACATGCAGCACCGAGCGTCCTCACCGTCCAGTTCAACACGCTCTCCATGCGTGCTGACGAGACTACTGACGCCTATTGAGCTCGTAGTGTGCGACTACTGCGTGACATCGGTAAGGCCGCCCCACGCCAACTCCCTGCTGTTCTCTCCATCGTCAACGGCCTCATCCCAGAGCTCAGCGACATCTTTCGCGAAGTGAGAGCCACAGAGCTGGAGCGTCTGGAGGCAATTCCTGTTCCCGCCGACGCACCCCCTGGAATTGGGGCCTTATGGGAGTTCACCTCCCAGCGTCTTACCGAATGGTGGAGCTCCTTGCAGAACAAACGCATTCACCGCACAGCCGTTGCAGTAGCAGCCACCGCACTTCCTTCCTCCTCCACCTCCTCAGCCTCTAGCTCGTCCTCCATCTCCACCCATGCTACTACCGCCACATCTCTTGCTTCCCAAGGAGGGGGGCGTGGTGGAGGGGGTGGCAAAGGTAAAGGCCGAGGGGGTGGCTCTGGCGGTGGCGGGCAGGGGAAGGGTGGCAGAGGTCGCGGTTCTGATAGCGCCGCATCCCCCTCTTCCTCCTCCACCACTGTCACTTGCTGGAACTACGGCGCCACTGGTCATACGGCGACCAAGTGCCCTGCACCACCAGATGATGTACGCCTGGCCTCTGCCATGCGCGCTCACTAGGCACGCTCTTCAGGGTCTGGTGGCGGCTCTGCCCGCTCCTCCACCTCCGCGGGGTCCAGTCATAGCTCTGCACACGCTTCTTTTCCATTGTCTACAGCTGCTGCCTACAGCACTGCCCTCCCTTCACCTCCTCCATCCGCACCCTGGGATTGGCCCCCGGGGTTTGGGAGCACTGTCTACTTTGGGCCTCCCTCTGGCTCCTACTCACCTCCAACATGGGCTTCCTCCACCCCTAGTCCCAAGCTACCCTGCTCTACCGCACTCATCATCGGACCATCTGAGGACACCCGCCAGTTGGACTCTTCGCTCTCTCACGCCGTTCACCAGCGTCACCTCCGTGATCAGGGAGGTGAGAGTGTGCGTTCGGTTGAGGAGGGCCTTGCGTGTGCTGTTGACTCGTCTCTTCGTGGACCCCCCCACAGTCATGTTCAGGGGTGTCCCCCAGTTGACGTCCCGTGGATTGAGGAGTGGCAGTCGTATAGTCTCCCTCGTTGTCTTGCAGCTTGTGGTCAGCGTCTCTTTCCTCGTTCTGCCATTGCCGCTGTCAGTCGTGACCCTGCGTCTGTCCGTGTGACGGGTGGCTTCTGGATTCTTGATTCAGGAGCCACCCACCACATGACTTCCTGTCGTTCAGCGTTTGTGTCGCTGGGTCTTGTTGGTTCTGTTCGCTTTGTACGCACTAGCTCTGGCCACCTTCTCCCCGTCCAGGGTGTCGGTGTCGTATGTTTCGTTGGCCCTGGGGGGGAGCTCTTCCTCCCTGACATTCTCTATGTGCCCGCTCTTGAGCTCAGTCTGCTGTCTGTTACGACACTCAACGACCAGGGCATGGACTTCTCATCCAGTCGGGGTATTGCCTCTGTTATGCATCGCACTACTGGTCGTGTCTTACTGCGTGGCACTCGCTGTGACCGCTTGTTCCGCGTGCCCTCGTTTGCACCCCATCCCTCCACGACTGCTCTTGTTCATGTGGCTCATTCCCTCACTCTTGCACATGCGCAGTTGCTTCATCGTCGTCTCTGTCACATTCACACTGCCGCCATTGACAGTGTGCTTCGGGACATGCCTGCTCATGGCCTTGATGCCGACACGTTCTGTGCACCCTGTCCCACTGACTGTCTCGACTGTGCTCAAGGCAAAATGCACCGCTCCCCATTTTCCACGTCTGAGTCTCGCACGTCTCACCCACTTGATCTCCTGCACGCTGACGTCATGGGACCTCTTGCCCATGACGCCCTTGGGGGTGTCGGTCGTTATGTCCTCTGTCTCACAAACGATTTTTCTCGCATGCGCTGGGTTTTTGCCCTTCGGCAAAAGAGTGACGTCTGTACCACACTTGAGTCCTGGCTACCACAAGCTGAGCTAGCTTGTGGTCGCCGGCTCAAAGTCTTCCGCTATGACCGTGGTGGCGAGTTCATGGGTCCCACCGCTCGATTTCTCACCTCTCGTGGGGTGTGTATGGAGCCCTCCGCCTCCTACACACCCCAGCAGAATGGTGTCTCTGAACGCTGGAACCGCACCCTCGCTGATGGTGTTCGTACTCTCCTCAGCGAGTCCTCCCTCTCTCCTGTCTTCTCCTTCAAGGCCATGTGCTACATGACCTGGGTGTGGAACCGTGTCCCACACGGTCCCCTTCTTCGTCACGTCACTCCCTTTTAGCGCTGGTACGGTCGCCGTGCTGACCTCCGTCTGGCTCGTGTCTGGGGCTGTGTGGCTGCTGTCTGGTTGCCTGAGGACTTTCGTGATGGCAAACTGAGTCCTCGTGCTCGCCTCTGCACGTTTCTTGGTGTCTCTGCCATGTCTAAGGCATGGCGCTTCTGGGACCCCGACCGTTCCCGCGTCATCGAGTCGCGTGACGCCCTCTTCTTTGAGAATGTCTTTCCCCGTGACCTGTCCCATGTCCCTCCTCCGTCTTCTCTCTCCTCGCTTCGTCGGCTTGGGGGGTGGGTCTGTTCCAGCCTCCGATCTCCGTGCGTCCACTTCTCCCTCTCACACAGTGCCCCCTGTTGTCACTCCCACAGACACTGACGAGGACTCAGTCTCTTCAGAGTCGGGGGCCTCAGTGCCCTCCCCGGAGTCCGGGTCGCCCCTGCCCTCAGCCGGCAGCCTTGTGTCTTCGCCGACTACCGCCAGTCCCGAGTCCTCACACTTGGCGACCACTCCCGCACAGTCCACTACCCACTCTACTCCCACCTCATCTCCTTGCGCTACAGTTTCTCTGGTGCTTGACACCACCGCAGGCGACCCGCCTCAGGCTCGCCTCCCCTGTCCAGAGCCTTATACTCGTGGGGGGAGACTTCGTGCTCTTCCTCCCTCTCAGTCCTCTCAGCCCTCCTCTTCTAGGGCGCCTACTAAGTCTCTTCTGGCAGGCTCATCCACTGCCTCTCAACGAGTCACCCGCTCCAGAGCCTCATCCTCCACAGCTGGTCCCTCAGTGCGCCCCACCGGCCTTGATGCACTGGGCCTGTCTGTGAGCGTTGTACACCCAAACTCTGCAGTTGGCTATGCTCTTGGAGCCCACGAGTTCCACAGTGCTCTTCAGTCTTCTGTCGCCGGTTATAACGCTGCATGCTTTCCGGCCGCTGGCCTCCCCACTCTCCCTCCTGAGCCCACCACTGTCCGGCAGGCTCGTGAGGCGGCAGACGCTGCCCTCTGGGAGAAGGCCATGCAGGAGGAGCTCACAGCCCTCCAAGACCATGGGGTCTTTGAGCTAGTGGATCTGCCTGCAGGTCGCAAGGCAGTCTCCGCCCGATGGGTCCTTCGGCGTAAGCTGAAGCCCGATGGAACAGTCGATCGGTACAAGGCACGTCTCACAGCAAAGGGGTTCTCCCAGATCCCCGGCGTTGACTTTGATGAGACCTTCGCACCGGTCGGGAGATATACCACTGCTCGAGCACTTTTGAGTCTCGTCGCCCAGCACGACTGGGAACTGGAGCAGATGGATGTCAACAACGCCTTCNTGCACGGGAAGCTCGATGAAGAGATCTACATGATACAGCCCCCGGGCTTCACCGATGGCACGAGCAAGGTCTGGCGACTGCGCAAAGCCCTCTATGGGCTCAAGCAGTCGCCGCGGTGTTGGAACATGGAGATCTCCTCGACTCTCGAGCGGGGAGGTTACCGTCGCAGCACGGTTGATCCAGCGCTCTTCTTGAGCGCCCCCTCAGAGTCGTTTGTGGCAGTGTTGGTCTACGTTGATGACCTGCTCATCGCCTCACCCAGCCCGGCAGCTGTCCAGTGAGTGAAAGACTTACTGCAGTCTGCATACAAGATGAAGGATCTAGGTCCTGCACGGGTGTTTTTGGGGATGGAGCTTAAGCGTGATTGTCAGCGTCGCACCCTGCATGTGCACCAGGCTGCGTACACGAGCACACTGGGGGAGCGTTTTGCCCCTTTGCTCTCAGACGTCCCCACCGCGTCCACACCGATGACTCCAGCAGGTCAGCGTCTGCTGAAGTCACTGGACTCAACGCAGCTGGGGGAGCTTGTCGACATTACCGATTACCTCAATGTTGTGGGCTCCCTCATGTATCTCGCCACCACCACTAGGGCGGACGTGGCCTTCGCAGTCAATTTCCTTGCCCAGTTCTCCCAGCAGCCTCGACAAAAACATCTCGAGGCCGCACAGCGCGTCGTCCGCTACGCGTTGTCCACTGCACGCGTAGGACTCTGCTACCGTGCTCAGCCCTCAGTAGTCGTTGACGGCTACACAGACAGCGACTGGGCACATGACACAGATGCTCGCAGCCGCACTGGTTACATCTTTCTTGTTGAAGGGACTGCTGTCTCCTGGAAGAGTGGAAAACAGGGTTGTATTGCCAGAAGCTCCAGTGAAGCAGAGTATGTGGCACTGGGTGCAGGTACGTGTGAGAGTGTTTGGCTGTCCCGCCTGTTGCAGCAGTTGCGTGTTACCATTCATTGCATCACCCTGCGCTGTGACAACCAGAGTGCGAAGGCGATTGCTGAGCACGATGGCATGCATCACTCTCGCACGAAGCACATCAACATTGAGCATCACTTTGTACGCGAGCGCATTGCCGCTGGGGAAGTTCAGGTTGTCTGGGTCGACACTCGTCAACAGCGTGCAGACTTTCTCACCAAAGCGCTCAGCAGTGGAATGTTCAAGGCAGCTTTGCATGCTGTTGGCTTGCTGCGCTCTCGTGATGCTGCTGGTTGATGTGAATTCTGTGATGTTCTCCTCACTCTGTGTTCTGTGTGTGTGTGGCCTGTTCGCCTGTGGGTCATGGGGGAGTGTTGGTTATTGTCACAAACACACGCAAGTGCCCTCTTGTCTCCATTCATGCACACACCTCACCACTGCAGGTGATTGAACTGGACTAAGGCTCCCTGGTGCAAGATTGTGGTGCAGCATGAAGTGTACAGTGGAGATGCCTCCATCAAGCTACCTAGTGGTGGCTTCAGCACCAGCCTTGTCACAAGCCTTAGTTTAGTAATAACTTCACCTGCCAAAATGGGGGATACAACTTGTAGGATTGCATGCCTGTTAGTTGGTTGAATACTTGCATGTTCTTAGAATGGTGAACCGGGTTGCTGATCCCTCGGGACCACACGCCCGGTTTTTGCCGGCATGTGAGAAACCGCCTGGAGCTCGCTCGCTCTGGGGTCAGGTTCGATCCCTGGGTGGCGGTCGGACCCCACGACGATTGCCTCACATGGGTGGCCCGGTCAACTGGCTCTCACCACCTTGCTCACTTGTTACTCGTTAACTTGTGTCTCAACTACTAACTTTCCCCGATCCATGGCGTGTGTCGTCGCTTGCCACTCACTTGCTTGCTAGCATAGTACTCGTGGCTGACTACAGGGCCACCGTGCCGGTCTTGGCCGTGCATCGGTGAATAGCCGCCCTCGGATAATTCCAAATGGTCGGGCTCGACCCCCAGGTGGCGGCACTCACTCACCCGAGCTCATCGCTCGCAGTGAGTGAGCGCTCGATGGTTCTACTCTTACTCGTTCCCCCCCTTCTAACTTCCTGTCTTAGTGTGACCTCGAACTTTGCAAACAAGTTGCCGCATCCATGGCGCATCTCTTGCATTGGTGCTCGTGGTGTGACCATGCATCCTCACACCCAGATAAGCTAGGCTAGCAACTTCCTAGCAACTAAAATCTTTCCCCATCTTCCTGTGCGACATGTCCTCTCCTCCACGTCTCCTTCCCACGCGGACGGGGGGGAGGTCAAGAGCAGAGTGGCCGAGGCGACCAACCAACAAACCAACCTGAACGAGAAACCAACCTTGTGCCCCTCTCACCATACAAAGAGTCAAGCCCACTCCTGTTGCTCCTCTCCTCCCTCTTCCTGTTTTTTCTTCTTCTTCGTATTCCTCCTCTTGGGTTTCACTCTACATTTCTCTTGCCGGAACAGCTACAGTCCGACGTGTCAGTCCGCCGCAGGTCTCTACGATTGGGAACCCGACGGCGCCGGGGCAGCGGCATCGCCCGCAGCACGTGGCTGCTGCTGCTGCTGCGGTCGCGTGGGGCGAGGGGGTTCTGGAAGCAGCCCCAGTCGCCCAAAGAGACGTGCAACCGTGTCGGACGGCTGGGCTCCCACCGACAGCCAATACCTGTTCAGCAGCAGCAGCAGCACGACCAGCCAAGAAAAAAATGAAAAAAAAAAGAAGAAATGCCGTACAGGTGCATTGAGGAAACGCATGCAAGGCACGGCGTTCGCGATTGAGCACACGTTGGAACCCAAGCAACCTTGAGATCTCGACATCTTGAATCGATCTCAGACTTGCAGAAAAAATGGAGAAAGCCTTGAAACACTTCCAGACGAGATCGAGATTCGGGCCACACAAAAAAAAAGGTTCGAGACGAGATCCATCTCAATCTCGTCGCATCTCGAGCTCGTGCACATCTGACCCAGCGAATCTTCCTGCCGCGTGTGTAGCGAAGCACAGGAGGGAAGTGTCTCGACCACAATCTAGCGTTCAAGGTTGTTCCTCACGCCCCTCACCGCGCGAGCCCTGCCACGTGAGCTTGAATGAGCGGCTGCATGCAGTCCCGAGACACGATGATTGCAGCCATCATCGGACGGGCAGTTGTCGACTTGAAAGCATGACACCGCTCGTCATTCTTACACGTTCACTGTGTCGGGATTCTCTGCTCCGGTACAGGCCAGAATGGGAACCGCTACTCCACAACCTCTGCTGTTGACTTGAATGCCATCGGTTGCGTGTGATGCACACAACCGGGCGAATCCACATGTGTCGAAAACATCTTTGCATTTAGTCCTACATTCACGAATGCATGCAGATGTACATATGTGTTCAC
>SZWC01002526.1:122067-139011 GCA_023375785.1 Penium margaritaceum | reverse complement strand
ACCCCCCCCCCCCCCCTTCCCGAGAGGCACTCTGAGTGGAGTGCGCTGTTGCGTGCGAAGAGGAGGAGGAAGAGGAAGCAATGTCGTCGAGAAGACTCTCAGGGCCAGCATTGATGAGTGCCCGCACAGTACGAGCGGCCTCTGAAGGCTGTGGCACAAACAGCGGCTTGGCAGGAGAGTAGTGTTCCCAAAGGAGCCCCCCCTCGGCACATGCGCTAAAGCGGGTCTCCCACGATGTGAACGTGAGCTTAGGTGTGAACTGTGGTGGTGGGGTTTCAAAGTCTTTCTGGCGAGCTGGGAGCAGAGCACGGGCAAAGGTTGCTGCTGAGAGAGAGGGAGAAGAGGAGTTTGCAACTGCACCATGAGGCGGAGTGGATGAGTCTGTTGAGCTAGACTCTGTGATAGGAAGGACTGCAGCAAGGGTTGGAATGCAGTCGCTCAATAACTAAGGTGGCCATTGTGGCCGCTAGCTTGTGCTCTGCTTCCCACCCTTGATGAAGCTCTTCCTCAGCTTTGTGACGCTCTGCTTGTGCCTCATTGAGAGCAGCCTGGAGGGTCTCTATAGTCTCTTCTGGTCTAGGCATGATGAGAGAGGGGAAGTGTAAGTACTGGTGGAGTGAAAGGAGAGTACAAAGGGGGTGGAAGAGAGTGCAACGTGTCAATGTGGAATGCAGTGCTCACCATGTTGGTGACGTGGAAGAAGAGTGAAGAGCAGCGGGACAACAGTTGCGGCTGAGGTCTATAGAACGTCACCCAACCTGCGACCGCCACCGTGAGACACAGGGGCCCCGTAGCGGTGGCTCGAGCAACTACCGTGGAGGCCGACGCCACCAGAACGCCGATGGTGATGTACATTGTGGTGTCACGAGGAGCACCAGTGAGCGTCAGCACTGCTGCGTCGGTGGATGCTCGAATAGAGCCGACGGTGCTAGAGGTAGCGTTTGTTGTTGTGGAGGCTGCCGTGGCAATAGATGCTGCTGCTGCTGTGATCTGGGTAGTAAGGTTTGCAGCGGCAGCTGAAAGTAGGGTGAGAGAGGTAGCTGTTTGTGCGTATGCCTCAGCTGCTCGGCCAACGGCTGTCTGCATGGGAGCACGGCAGGCCCTAGCCGTGGCTGCGAAAGTGGCCGCGGCAACAGCAGCTGCGTCAAGGATAGCTCCTGCTAGACCAATAGAGTCGGTGTGCACAGGGAGAACGGGAATGACGTCGGGAACGTCGGGTGCAGTGGACACCTCGGCTGATCCTGCTGTGGTAGAAGGAGGAGCCGGAGTAGGTGCAACTGCAGGTTCGGAAGACTGAGACCTGTGGGAAGGTTGCATCCTAGGTGACAGCAGCGGTGATGGTGGGAGGTCGTCTGGGGTGTAGACCTGACGATCTATCTCCTCCCATTCACGCTCAGCTGCTGCGTCAACGTCTCAATAGTGGGCATTCACTCTTCTTCTTTGTTTTCCCACAACCCAGACGTTTCCCAGACTTTGGAAAGCCAGTCACATGGACAAAAAAATGGCGTTGAAATATTGAGAAATCAGAGATGGAGCTTTCATTTCTCCATTGAAAGAAACGTCTTACCGCAATCGCAAGAGTTTGCGAGTGGTTGCGGACCGCTTCACTGCGCCTCCTTTCTCATACCAAACCAAAGCAGAGATAGAATTAAGAGCAAAATCAGAGCGGCATTTCACCCTCCTAGCGTAAGTTTGCCCATTTTCTGACGATATTCGTAGCATCAGTTGTGCCACACAGATTGAATAAGCCCTAGCTTGTGGGGTAGATGGGCTGACTTGAATGTTGGAGACTCCCAAGTACCGCCATTTTGGCCTAGTAGGCCAAGCTTCCCGTGTATTCACTACATTTGGTACCAGGGCGCCGGGAGTTCGATACCCATTGTGAACACAAAGGATTGGTCTATTCACAAGTGGGAGGAATGTAGCGTTGGTATGCCACATGGATTGAACAGTTGTTGGCCTTTGGGGCAACACATGGGATGACTCGAGGGTCGGAGACCCTCAAAGGCCACGGTTTTAGCCTAGTGTGCCATGCTTTCCATCTGTATGTTTCAATACCATCATGCTATTCCCATTATAAGAATCATCGTTGTTATGCTAGACAAAACGTACGTTATGCCCGACAAACTAAAGATGTTAAAAAGCAATTTGTGATGCGAGGGTTTGGGAAAATCGCCTTACTTATGATTAGCAATAAGTGTACTTCAATGAAAAGTGTTAGAACTATGAATCATATATGTACAAATGGCGTAACTCAAACAAGGCATAGTTGTGGTCTTGGACGTTGATGTGGAGCGACACGTGTGGGATCGCGTCACGAGTGGTAGTGTCGAGAAGCTCCACCGAGAAGGCAGTGGGCTTTGGGATGACCCAAAGATCGACGTGGCTTGAGACTCTTCTCTTGACGATTGTCAAAGGTGGTCGAAACCGTCATAAGATCCGAGAAAGAAACCCTGGAGGTCGGTGTGTTGTAAACTAGGATCATTGAATGTCACAAAACAGATGCGAGACAGTGCAGAACCAATTGCAGAATCAGTGAAGATCAACACAGGCTTACTCAGCCAGATCTACACACTGCAATGAGAGAGAGGAAGGAAGTCTCTTTCATTAACTCCAAGTACTGGGTACAAAGCAACTACAATCTGGGTACACTAGAATTAGAAAATAAAGAGGAGAATGAGCCAGGCTAAATACCTCGCTCGTCTTCGCTGCTGCTTGTCTCGCTCCGCTGAACAGTGGTGCCGTCCGCAGCTGCCGTCTTCAAAACTTCCGGCTTCGCTCGGCTGTTGTTTGGGTATTGTTTGGATGTTTTTGCTTCCGGTAGATGACCACCGCTTGAGCGTGGTCTTGACTCTCAAACATTATCCCTGGTACTTCTGTGTAGATATTCATTAGTCGTCGGCCGTAGATCGTCCATCGGACGGTGGCCGTATCATCAACCGCTCAATAGATATTGATCGGTTATGCTCCCCCTCCCCTGATGTCCGAACCCTGCCGTTACTCTTCTTTATGCGGACGGACAGTCCGGTCACTTGTGGCTCAACTTCTGCCGAGTGTGCCACGTCGGCCTCCTGCTTAGGTACCACCCAAGCTTCCGCAACACCGAACCACTCGAAGTAAGTACGCAATACTCTACTGGATATATGTCACGCATCATCACTACACTTATCAAAATAGAGGTACACCAGTGGGCAGGGGAGGCACGGCAATGTCCTCTCTCCTGACCCCAGGCACGGGTAGTCGATAGGGTAGAGTAGGTCACGGAGGGGCAGGGGAGAGGTGTCAGTACCTCTCCCCTGCCTCTCTGTGGTTTTTGCCTTTTTGTGAAACTCATTTCCAACACGGGGCAGTCGGCTGAAACTCCCTTGGAAGTCAGAGCAAAAATCCAGAGCTTCTCGAGCAACGAACTATGAACTATCCTCACACTTTGTGTGAGGATACAGAGTACCACTCGCAAAGTTGAGGGAATTGTGTGCTTTGGGTATGTAACGACGTAGGTTATAAACTTAACCCCAAGCAGGACATAACTGTTGAATCGGTAAACGTTGTGTAGCAAAAGATAATCTGGGAAAATGGTGTCGTGATATGAGCTGCCTCTATCTGTCTACAGAGCTTACAATGACCACTCGCTTGTGTCCATTCTCATATAGATCCCTGATGCGGACCGAGATGGTCTCAGAGCACCGACAGGTGATGATCCCACCCGGACCAGGTGGTGATCCCAGACAGTGGCTCCGATGTCCAGGGTGCTTGTTTGAGTGAGCTCTAAATTTTCTACATTCACTAGAGTTTTCTACATGGACTAGCTCTCGAGCCCGATTTGTACTTTTTGTATTTTGTGTCCACCGATTCGTATCCTATGTGAACTGAGGGGCGCGTGGAGTGACGGTCACATGCCGAGCCCTTGTGATAAACCTACCAACCCTCGACCCCTTGGTGTGTTGGCCAACCATTGAGATGCTGCAAGACCCTCTTCTAGCAGCAAGACAACTGTCAGTGATCGAGGTTCCCGCCGTACGACTCCCCCGGCGGCGCTGACACCAAGGTGCGCTACGGAAGACTTGTATGATTGAATGGACGTGTGTGAGGCAATTCTTGGAATTCAAAGAGATTCCGGCAAGGAATGAATCCGTAGACTTGATGGAGTAGTACAAGGCAACATACTAAATCTTTGGGTAAGATTGGCATGCCTAGAACAACCCCTAGGCTTCCTTATGTTCTAGCCTCTATGAGCTAGCCGAGAGCTCCTCGGCACTCCAAATCCTTTTGCTAAGGTACAATAATGCAAATAAATCATGCATCATGTAGTGTGCATTGCAATGTTTCCATCGCACCAATCAATGTCTCAATCCGTTGAGAAACAGATGAGTTATGGCTGTTTGAGGGCTCCACGTGTGTTATGGGATCCGCAGGTCGAGGCGGTACTTTATCACCTTGATGGCATCAAACACCTTCTTTGAGGCCATGATTGTATTCTACCTAAAAAACCGTGCAGGTTTGGTCCAAGAACTGGGTCATTCGGTGCAAGGACGAGACAAATACGGCCGGGCAAAGATAGGTGGTGCGCGTTCAGAAAATGGACGGGAGCACCGGTTCGACCCCAACGAGGCGGAGCAACTTTTTCGCCCTTTGCAGCCAAAGCGCCCCTGGATGGATGCTTAGCCAATGAGGCAAGGTTCATTGGGGTCCATGGGTGCTTCGGAATGGCAGCTGGAGCTGCATTTGCAAGCAAGGGCGCTTCGGGTGGCCGTGCCCTCCGCTTGCGGTGCTGTCAGCGGCCGTCACGTGTGGAGCACTCAAACGGCCATAACTTAGCTGTTTCTTCACGGATTGAGGCATTCTTTGGTGCATTGGAAAGTTCACGGCACGTACTACATAATGAATCTGTTATTTCCATGAATACACCTTGGTAGAGTGCCTCGGAGCACCGAGGATCTTTCGGTTGACTCATAGGGGCTGGTACATAAGGAAGCCTAGGGGTTGTTCTAGGCATGCCAATCTGACCAAGAGACTTTGTACATTGCCTTATACTGATCTATCAAGTCTAAGGATTATTTCCTTGCCCAACTTTCCTTGTTCTCCAAGCATTACCTTGCACATGTCCACTCGATCCTACAAGTCTTCCGCAGCGCACCTTGGTGCACACGCCGCCGGGAGAGACGCACGGTGGGAACCTTGGTTACTAGCAGCGGTCTTGCTGCTAGGAGAGGGTTGTGCGACATCTTAAGGGTTGGCCCACACACCAAGGGGTCGAGGGTGGGAGGTTTTTCCCAAGGGCTTGGCGTGTAACCGTCAAGCCGGCGCCCTTCGGTTCACATTTGGTATTAGCGTGTGGACATTCGCTCAGTTTTGCGCGGACCCAAGGGAGGCAGCAGATATGCCACAAGTGCGTTTGACCACAAATGTTTTCGTCACAACTGAAACCATGGCTGCAGCGGCATTTGACCAGGCTTTCCCCATGGAGGAGATCCGGCGTGCTCTTGACAAGCTGCGTAAAGAGAACCAGCAGCTGCGCGCAGAGGTTGAGGCGAGCTACGTTGGCCAAGAGAGCAGTGCGTTGGGATGTGTTGCATTGGCATCCGCACCTGCCTTTCGGCGGCCCAAGCCAAAGTAGCCGGATTTCTACACCGGCAAAGGCAGTGCACGTGAGTGGCTCTTCACGGTGAACTTGTACGTCACCGCATTGGGCGTTCCCATGGGAGAAGATGCCACGAGACTGGAGTATGCGCCTATGCTTCTCTGGGGAATGGCGCTACAGTGGTGGTAGGCATTGTGCCGGCGGAATACCGCTGCGTTACCGGATGGGCTGGGGGCTGGGCAACGGCTTCAGCCATTGCTGAGTCTACCGCTGGGGCGGGAAGTGCAGCTTGGTGCAGGGGCGTTGATGGGGAATCCAGAGACATGGGAGCAGTTGGAGACAATGCTCCAGGTGTGTTTCGACCTCCTCAACGGTACCCGAGTCGCATGTAAAAAGATCAAGCACGTCAAGCAAGGTGGATCGGTCCAGCAAGGTGGATCGGTCCAGGACTATACTACACGCTTCATGGCTTTGGCGGCGCAGATCGACAACCTTTTGGATGCGGAGGCGTACGATCGCTACCAAGATGGCCTGAAGCCGCACGTCCAACGTGAACTCGCGGTGCTCGGGTTGCGGACCTTTGCAGAGCTGGTTTCAGCAGCAGAACGTTTCGACGCAGTCAGCTACAATGCAAGCCGGAGCAGATTTGCAACACAATCTTGGGTGGAGTAGCCAGATCAGGCTGTGCCCATGGAAGTGGATGTAATCCGAGGGGAGCAACGAGGCTTGGACGGGCAACGGGGACCGAGGGCCAAGTGTTGGTGCTGCGACGAGGAGGGTCACCGCAGGAAGAAGTGTCCCAAGCGCAAGGCGAAGCAGGGCATTGGGCAGCAGCAGTGAGGGGAAGGTTTCTTGATGCTATACCTTTAGCATTCCTAAAGGGGAATTCCTTTAGGAATTCCCCTCTACCGTTCCTAAACGTTCCTTCACCCATAAAATCAACACCACACCTGAACGGCGTTTTGCCTACTACGGTGTTGTTTGTTTGCTGTTGCAGATTGAAGGAGGGCCTGGAAGTCCTAGGGGTATTCCTAGGGATGGTGTTGAGATTCTGGTTTTGGGGTTTCCAAGGGTCGGAGGAAGCTGCACGGTCTGCTGGTTGGCGGTGCAGGTTATGCCTTCTATGCCAACCTGACGGCAAGGAGGGCGCTGGCATCACACCTTGGACGGGACATCAGCAATGTGGTGGATGTCCATATTGGTGGCGTGCAGCAGACCTCTTGTCAAGCAACCTATCCATGTGGGCGGTATTGCGTGCGATGTGTTCTTCGTACGTGCCCAATGGAGGACTACGTCTTCTTCATCGGCCGGGACTGGTTGCATGCCTGGAGTCCAGAACTGGATTGGTCATGCAATCTTGTGGTCGTGAAGGAGACATGATCTCACTTCCCCGCATCGACAAGGTGAGGATGAGACGTTGCGTGGCGGCATTCTCGATCACTAGCAGCGGTTTGGCTGCTAGCAGAGGGTCATGCGGCTCCTCATGATGCAACAATGGATGTTGCGACTGGCAGACAAACACTGGAAGGCCAAGGGGGATCTTGGTGGATGAAGGTGTTGTTGGATCGCAACAACTACAGCTGCGCGAACGGCTCCTCCACCGGTGTTGGTGGCGAGCTGGACAAATGTGAGGCTCATTCTGAACATCACTGGAATGGCAAAGGGTGGAAGATACCTGTGATCATACAGCTGCTGGATTCCCATAGCCGCAGTGGTGGTGCAGATGACGTCTTCAGAGTCTGCGGGGAGCGCACCGGGTCGGCGCGCCTCGGAGGGGGGGGTAATGTTATGGGACCCGCCAGTCGAGGCGGTATTTTCATCACGTTGATGGTATCAAACACCTTGTTTGAGGCCATGATTGTATTCTACGTGAAAAACCGTGCAGGTTTGGTTGAAGAAGCGGATCATTTGGTGCAAGGACGAGTAAAGTACGGCCGGGCAAAGTTGGGTGGTGCGCGTCCGGAAAATGGACGGGAGCACCGGTTCGACCCCAACAAGGCAGAGAGACTTTCTAGCCCACTGCAGCCAAAGCGCCCCTGGATGGATGCTTAGCCAATGAGACAAGGTTCATTGGGGTCCATGGGCGCTTCGGGATGGCGGCTGGAGCTGCCTTCACAAGCAAGGGCGCTTCAGGTGGCTGTGACCTCCGTTGGCGGTGCTACTAGCGGCCGTCACGCGTGGAGCACTCAAACGACCATAACTTAGCCATTTCTTCATGGATTGAGGTGTTCTTTGGTGCATTGGAAAGCTCGCAGTGCGTACTACATGATGCATGTGTTATTTGAATGAATGCACCTTGGTAGAGTGCTTTGGAGCACAAAGGAGCTTTCGGTTGGCTCATAGGGAATGGTACATAAGGAAGCCTAGGGGTTGTTCTAGCATGCCAATCTGACCCAGGAGACTTTGTACATTGCCTTGTACAAATAAATCAAGTCTAGGGGTTATTTCCTTGCCCAACTCTCCTTGTTCTCCAAGCATCGTCTTGCACACGTCCATTCGATCCTACAAGTCTTCCACAGCGTACCTAGGTGCAAACGCCGCTGGGAGAGTCGCACGGCGGAAACGTTGGTCACTAGCAGCGGTCTTGCTGTTAGGTGAGGGTCGTGCGACATCTCAAGGGTTGGCCTAGACACCAAGGGGTCAAGGGTGGAAGGTTTGTCAGGAGGGCTCAGCGTGTGACTGTTGTCAGGTTGGAATCCACTTGGTGCGGTCCCGACATTTATCTGAACGCGTTTAGTGGTTCTCTTCTTCTATTTTTGGGCGAATCTGAGACTGAGTGTGAGCTTTCTGGTCGCCTCACGCTATGGGAGCAGGTATTTAGAGACAGTCACTTTTGCAAAGGGAATAACGTGATTTGGCATTGGTTTTTGAGCATGAACATGATCACAATATTTATAAGGCTAGTTATAAGATTTCGAACGCACCAAACCGCATGTGATTCGGCCAAGCGTAGCCCAAGTTACGTTTGCCGAAGCGCATGTCTCACCCACCATAGAAGCCTGACGCCGCCACTCATCGTGGCGCCTTCTTTCACGTGCGAAGTGCCTTTCCCAAGGCGCAGATCCCATTGCACATGATGTGGGGGTCCCCTGCACTGTTTCCACGCACCCTTACCACTTTTGGGTTGCATTTGGTTATGGGGTGTGACGAGGTTCGAAACCTGTCAGCGGACCTGCAGTCAGAATTTTAATGGAGTCCCCAAGTAACAAAACGTACTACTGAGTTTCAGACGTCGAGCCAGGTTTTTGGCTAAGTCCCTCAGTAATAACCTGCACTTCTGGATCCGGTGGACGATCCGCCGGATCAGGTGGATCATATACTGGACGCCTCGGCAGGCCTATCGGAGCAATTTCTCCAGATGGTGTTTTTGTTGCTCGGTCCGGTCGATTATCCACCGGATTTTGAGTCGAAGACGGCTCCCAGAGCCGCTGCGCACACCCCAACTTTGGAAGGCCATATCCCCCTCCATACTTGTTCGATTTCAGCAAAACAACTTCCATCGGATGCAGCAAATTGTGAACTTTATGGAGCAATCCTCCAGTTTAGGATCCAAGCAATCTTGGAGTTGCCAGATCCACCAGCGTGGAGCTTCCACTTTCTGACGGCTCGTTGGCGCCTCCCTGCGCCGCACTTGGGCATGCGAAGGGGCAATTTTTTAACATTCTCCCCCTTGCACCTACCATTCCCGGTGCTCCTCACCCATCTTCCGTTGCGCCCTCCAGCCCATCATAGCTCGTCATCCCAAGTCCGGCCACGCTCATCGCGTGCCAGTCCGCGGGTTGCGCTTTGCTCAAGCAATCCGCAAGCATGTTGTGCCTGCTGCAGTGTTGCAGCACCACCTGCACCTTCTCGACCATGTCCCGTGCATAGTGATAATGCATGTCAATATGCTTCGTCCTCCTGTGCTGTGGGGGGTTGTTGGTCAGCGAGATGCACCAGCAACAAAGAACACGTAGCCTGATGTGGACTTCCGCTTGTCCACATCCCGAGCACAATCTGCATCTGTGTAGCAGACCAGACGCAAGGGGTCCGCCTGCCCCTTGCCGTCGAACCTCAGGCGCGCGTGCAGCTTTGCCTGCAGGTAGCAGAGGATGCACTTGACCGCTTGCCTGTGTAGTGGCCCTGGATCGGCCACGTACCTACTCACTTGGCCCACCGCGTAGGCCAGATCCGGTCGAGTCACCACCATGGCGTACATGAGGCTGCCCACCGTCGATTGGTAGGGCACCCATGCCATATCCTCCCGCTCTTCTTTTTTTTGCGGTGCCATTGCCGCACTTAGTTCACAGGTCGTGGAGACAGGACTGCCAACTGGTTTGTAGTCCTCCATGCTGTACCTCTTCAGCACCTCGGCTACGGATTTGGCGTGTCCCAGCTCAAGTGTGCGCGCCCCCTGGTTCTGCGTAATGCTCACCCCGAGGTAGAACTCCAGCTTCGCTATGTCCGACATCTTGAACCTGTTGCTCTGCTGCTCTTTTTGCTATTGTAGGATCGGTAGGTCTGAGGAGCACAAGATCAGATCGTCCACGTAGCGTGCGACAATCTGATGGATCTTCTTACTACGGCGCAAGTACACGCTATGATCTGCCTCACAACGCTTGAAGCCGAGTTGCGCCATGAAGCTGTCCATTTGTTGGTACCAGCATCGGGACGATTGTTTTAGCTCGTACAAAGACTTTCGCAGCTTGCACACCTTGCCCTCCGGCGCCTCCACCCCCTCTGGCACCTCCATGTAGATTTATTTGTCGATGATGCCGCTGAGGAAGGCTGTCTTTACGTTCATGTGGTGGAGCTCCATGACCTTCGCGGCTGCCACCGCAAGGATTACCCGGATGCTTGTGAACTTGGCGACGGAGGCAAATGTCTCATAAGTGCTCGCCCTTACGCTGTGCGTACCCCTTTGCCACGAGCCACACCTTGTACTTGTCAACCACACCTTCCTTTGTGAACTTGGTCTTGAAGACCCACGGGGAGTCGATGACCTTGGCTTCTTTTGGCCTGTCAACTAGCTGCCACGTGTCGTTTTCAGCAATGGACGCCAACTCCGACTTGATGGAGGCATCCCACTGCTCCACCTCGGGCCACGCAAGCACCTCTTGCACGGTCGTTGGCTCTGTTGATGTAGCCAGCATGCATCGCGTCATGCCAATCCATCGACGGGTGCCTGTGTCGAAACGCTTCCTCGCTCTCCCCTGCCTCCCGCTGCGGAACGACCGTTTTGGTGGCGTCTCGTCGCTCTGCTGCAATCCTTCCGACTCTGCCCGCTCCGGTGGATCATCGACTGGATGGCTCCCCAAGGATCTCTCCCGCTCCGGTGAACCATCAACCGGACGGGCGGCGCGTCCGGAGGCTTTTTCTTTGACGCCCGACGCGAACTCCGCCGGGAGTGCGCGCTTTGGCACCAGCAGTGCGTCCTTCAACGGATCATTCAGCCGGATCTCCAGCCCAGCTGCATCATTGTCGGATTCCTCCGTGTCGGCTGTTTTACTAGCTACACTGCCGCGCTCCGACACCGCATCATTGACCTCCGCGTCCGCCGGCTCCTCCTCGTAGTCAAGGAGCTGGAACCGCTCCCCCTGTTTTGGAGTGTTCCTGACACTCATGTCGTTGCTGCTACTACTGAAGCTTTGCTGCTTGTCGAACTCGATGTCACGACTGTAGATGATCTCTTGCGTGCGCGGGTCCCAGAGACGATATGCCTTTTGCACGCCCTCGTAGCCGAGGAACAAGCACGGCTTTGCCCGCGGTTCTAGCTTGCTGTCGTGTCGTTGCGCCGCCTACACCATTGCATGCGCCTTGCACCTGAACACCTTGAGGTGCGCTACGTTCGGTTTGCGCCCGCTCCAAACCTGCTGCGGCGTCTTCCAGCCGCCCTTACCCTGAACCACCGCTGTTGGGGTGAGGTTTATGGTGTAGTTCGCTCTACGCAGAGCCTCCGCCCAGAACCCTCGTGGCAACCCCGCATCCACAAGCATGGTCGGCACCATGTTGAGCAGCGTCCGGTTCGCCCGCTCCGCCACTCCGTTGGATCGTGGCGAGTACAGCGTAGTGGATTCCCACTTGATGCCCTGTTGCTTCATCCATCCGCTGCAGCCCACGTACTCTCCGCCATTGTCGTTGCGTAGCGCTCTAACCTTTTGGCAAGTCTGCCTCCCCGCCGCTACGATGTACTCCTTCAGCCGGTCCAGGACCTCGCCTTTCCGCTTCATGAAGTACACATAGATCTTTGTGCTACTCTTGTCACTGAAGGTGACAAAGTATCTCAAGCCGCTGCTTGACGGTGTTTTTAATGGTCCACGCACGGTGCTGTGCATGACCTCTAGCAGGTCCTTTGCGTGAGCCTCGTTCTCATTGAACGGCTTGTGCCGCGCCTTGCCCAAAATGCAAGGCTCGCACTTTTTATGTGCTGCTGCATCTGCTGTTGCGTCTGCACCGTCGATGAGAAGGCCGTGGACCACGTTGTGCTTCGCCATCTCCTTAACGGTTGTGGGCACCGAATGCCCCAACCGTCGGTGCCAGAGCTCCAGATCAGCACTTCCTCCCTTGGCCATGTTGACGACGCGCTCCTGCGAGTCCGCTGCATCTGATGCCGCGGGGATCACCTTGGTCTCCACGATGCAGAGATGTGCGCTGCGGAAGACGTGAACGTTGGAGGCGTTCAGACCCGTGGGCACATAACCCTTTGTTAGATTGGAATCCGCGTGATGCTGGCCTGACGTTTGTCTGAACGCATTTAGTGGTTCACTTCTTCTATTTTTGGGTGAATCTGTGTCTGTGCTCAAGGATGAAGGGGTAGGGTGATTTCCAAGAAATTCTGGTCCATGGTTACAACACATTCTTTGGCTTCTTAGCTTTAGGCCGACAAGCAGGGAAACAAGCGCTGTAGGGTTCCAGTGATTCTTGTCAAGAACTTGAAAACTAGCTCCAATCACCAGATTAAAATGCTGATGCTGTCACTAGAGTGGGCACAGGGGAAAAACAACATGCGTGAGCAAAGTGAGATGGCGACTGATGATGTAAAGAGTGGACCCAGAGGTGAAACACGTGCGCTAGCTGATAGGGGGTGGAGAATGCAAAGAGGGAAAGGCAGCTGGAAAGATTCCATGAGAGACTTGTTACCGACGTGGGAGCAGGTCACCACAGAAGCAGATAATGACATGCGGTATTCTCAGGCACCGGGTTGCTAATTGCTCATTGCTGATTGCGAAGGAGTGCAAGCAGGGAGAAAAGCAGGTAAATGAAGGCAGAGGAGCAGGGTGATTGTTTCAGGTCTACTGCTCAGGCTAACAGAATCGCAGTACATAATGCGATTCTGTTAGCTTGGTTTTGAGCAGGACGAAGGGTGGCACTCAGTTCCAGGGGCAGCGGCAAATCCAGGGGCAGTGGCAAAATCAGCTCCAGCCACAAGATGATGATAGCTGGATGCAGGGGGAAAGTCACGTGTGTTGGACGAAGTTGCTGATGATGAAGAAGCTGCAGGCACAAGGGCAGAACAACCTGCACGAAGCTAATGACGATAATGATTGATGATGAGGATGAAGATGATGCTAATGATGTCAATTACGTAGGTGAAGCTAAAGATGATACTTCAGATGATGATGGAGCTGGAGCGCTCTGAGGATGCAGAGACGGCGCAAGAAGGTGGCACGAGAAGATGATGTGGCAAAAAGGCGGGTGGCGGACAGATGATGATGGCAAAGCAGGTCGAGTGGGACGGAGTTAGTGGAACGGCTGCAGAATGAGAAGATTCAAAGAGTGATTTGGGTGCTGAGGGTGGCAACGGGAGATTGACCTTGTGACGAGGTCACAAGGAGGGGCGGTGTTAGAGGAGGGGCGGAGAGTTTGAGATGTGAAGGTTACAGTTAGAAAATGGAAAACAGCAGGAAACATCAAACGAAGTTGCGGAAGAAGATGGCTTGGCTGCTGCTGTGGGCTCTTGATGAATGATGAGGCCTGATGTCACCATGGGTGTTGATCTTGGAATTTGTGTGCAGTCATAGAATAATTTGTTGACGAGGCTTGAGGAGGAATGCAATAAGGCGTTGCTGACTTCAGATGCGGCTGAAGAAGGCAAGCGAGCAGGCATGCTGAAAAGAAAACCAGAGGTCAAAGGTCACCATGTGCGTGTAACTTTGGCGCAAGGCAAACCAGCACTCACCAGGCGATGCCAGAGGTGAGGAAGCAGAGATGGAGGCAGGGGAGCTGACATGGATGGTGAAAACGGCAGCAGAGCAGACTAGAGGGAGCGTTGGCAGCAGGAGGGATGATGACAGTGATGAATTGGTCAGACAAAAACAGGTGATGTTGCCTGAAGCTCTGATACCATGTCAAAGGAAGCATAAGCTTAGAACGAGCCTGGGGAGAAGCAAGAAAAAACAGCAGAATGCATGGAATCATGACAGAATGACAAAAGCAGAAAGAGTAGAGTATTGGAGTATGAGGTAGAAGAGGGTGCACCGAGAGAGTAAGAGTGGTAGGCAGGAATGAATCGGAGAACTGAGTAAAGGATAGGAGTGATAGGGTTTATAGTTGTGAGAGAATGGCTGGCAAATGAAGAGCAATTGAGGAATGGAAGAGCAGAGACATAACAACGATGGCTGTAGAAACAAAGGTGGAAAATGTAGCACTGTTATGGGTTAAACTCAAAGGAAATGAACATCCTCCGTATACATACGCAGAAAAGGAAAAAAAATCAAAGCAACGGATATTTTCTGCTAGCCAGATGCGTTGTGTTATGGTGGTTTTATTTAGGGCTGGCTCGTCGCTATACCAATGGGTGGTATGGTTAATCAGGGCCTTTTTCTGCGCCGGTTTTCAAGTGCACCCATCTAGTGTGTGATTTTATCCTATATGAAAAACTAGATCCCCACCCCTATGGGGAGGATCTAATGCGTGGGGCTAGTGTATGAGTGTAGCGCGCTCATCATCCACACAAAAGTACACTGATCACGCACTCAGTGCGTGATTTTATCCTATATAGAAAACTGGACCCCGAACCGTATGCGGAGGTCCAGTGTGTGGGGCTATTGTATGAGGGAAATGCGCTCGTTCTCCACATGAAAGTACACTGATCACGCACTCAGTGTGTGATTTTATCCTATATGGAAAACTCAATCGCCACCCCTATGAGGGGGGTCCAGTGCATGGGGCTAGTGTATGAGGGGGATGTGCTCGTTCTCCACACAGAAATACACTGATCACACACTCAGTGTGTGATTTTGTCCTATACGGAAAACTGGAATCCCGGCCCTAGGGGGGGGGGGGGGTCCAGTGCGTAGGGCTAGTGTATGAGGACAGTGCGCTCGTTCCCCACACAAGATTACACTGATCACGCACTCGGTGATTTTTTCCTACATGGAAAACTGGAACCTCCCCCTATGGGGGGATCCATTACGTGGGGCTAATGTATGAGGGCAGTGTGCTCATTCCTCATACAAAAATACACTGATAACGCACTCAGTGTGTGATCTTGTTCTATATGGAAAACTAGACCCCCACCCCTATGGGGGGGGTCATGTACGTGGGGCTAGTGTATGTACACACTCGATGTGTACATACAAAATTTGAGTACACTAGAATTTCAGTGACCTTGCCTAGTGCGAGCGCACTAGTAGAGCGCACTCCAAACCCAGTGCGTGATTGGCCCGCCATCAACCATATATGGCTAACGGTTGTGAGCCGAAGAAGAGATACGTTGCTCGAGTGATTTCGTGTTGCACCTCAATGGATTATCCAAGCGAATTGTTGCAGAGACCTTGTCAGAGTCATATTTCTTAGAACCTCCACCATGCGCAATAGGGCCTGGACCACCAGAAGTTCATTGTCCAACCAAATCGTGAGGACACCTCATGGTGTCAGGAGGCGTTACATTGATCTGGGAGGTGTGTGACATGTGCTGCAAAAAGCGTGACTTCTTCTACGCTTGGATTGATTGTGCATTTTTTGGTGCTTTGGAAAGCTCATGTGTAGCCCTAGACCTTTGTTCATGTGATATTCATTAAAGAATGTACAACCAAAATTCATCCCAAGCTCTTTGATCTCTGGGTGTTGCCGATTTTTCCCCGGACTTACCTCATGTAGCAAGTGGCAACTAAAAAGCCCATGTTTAATCTCAGATCGGTGCACAATCAAGCTGTGAAACTCACACCACGGTTGGGCAATGTGACGATAGTGGTCCAACATGGTCAACCTCACATCCTCCTTGAACATGGTCAAGCCCGTGGAGATTTGTGAGTTCCTGCTCCGAAGTCTTTTGTCCCGCGTGAAGTTCTACGTGGTCCAGGACACAAGAGGATGAATCATCTTGTCCTTCCTCTTTCTGTGGCCCCTTTGCCATCAACAGTAATGGTCACATACCCTTGCATAAAAAATGCTACGGAAGACGGAATCTTTGAGTGGCTTCCTCATCGCAGTGCCACGAGGGTTGTCATGTTGGATGGCTAGTATGAGTCGGATCAAGTGGCAGCTTTCAGTCCAGCTGATGCGACGCATCAGACTGGGAGGCACCCATTGCGCTCGATGAACCTTGTGGCACCGTTGTGCATGCAGCTTTTGACGAGTTGAAGGAGGAATCAGACGCAGATTTCAGGTGCCAACACTACTGGTACAATGGATGAGTCCTTCATGAACCCATTTATGTTTAATCACCCCAAATCCAAACACTCCACAATTTGTGTACAAGACTGAAAGGTACTGTGAGGATTCTTCGAGGAAACAGCTAAAAGAAAACATGACCGGTTCCAAGAAACTACTTTCAAGACACACATACAAAAATGACTATGTGTACGCAACGATAGAGCTTCCTATGAACTCCCTCCAGGACTGGATGACCTTCATGTTTTAACTGAAGATGAGTTCTTTCAAAGTTTTCTTGAATATGACCTTGACGTTGGTTTTCATAGAAGGATACCTATTTCATAGCACAGAACATTGTTGTGGTGCACAATTCAATCTCTCAAGTGTCCTTTATTTTCCTCTGAAAATTGCTCATCTAGTGGGAGATTTCTTACATGTATTGGGAGTATCCAGTTGTTCTTGCGGCTGGTTAAATGTTCTTTGACCGATACCTTGAAAGTCGCTCAAGAGAAAGAGATGGTGCAAAAACATAAAGCACGTAGAGTAGCTCCAAATAGGAACAGGAAATGAATGGAGGTGCGGAGCCACGCACGAGCACAAGAGTGCAAATCACAAAACACACACAAGACACAGGTCACTGTCGCTCGAGCAACAGTCTAACAGCATGTTTTGTTGGCTTCCATCATGTATGGACCCTTTTGCATCGCTGCTGTTTTATGGTGGTGTACGCTTCTGTATTGCATTCGATATCTACCAGATAAACTCACTCATACACCTACCCAATACAGTTC
>SZWC01002526.1:84838-120298 GCA_023375785.1 Penium margaritaceum | reverse complement strand
CACGCACACACACACACACACACACACACACACACATAAGGCATTCCATTCGAGACCGACAGTTTGAGACATCCCGTTTCAGTTCCCGCGCGACTCCGACGCAAACCGATGAGCTTTTGCTCGCTCCATCGTGATCGAGAGTCGAGGAAACCCGTCTTGCTCGAGTGCAGTTCCAGATTGCGGATTGTTTTAAAGAAAAAGGTGGACTATCGACTGAACCAACAACTTTGTGTCCTAATTTGCTGAAATGTGCATCTTTCAAAAATAAACTTGCGGATCACGTAGTGGAAATCGGAATTTGCAGACATTTTTCAGAAAAAGAGAAACCGTGGTCGAAAACTTGTAGAAGAAATGAATCTTGGATAAAATTTTATGTCGGCTTGTATTCTGGCCATATTTGAAATACCCGCTGTCGACCAATCCATGAAAGATATGTTTAGATACCCCCCCTGTTTCAGACATTAATTCATAGGGTTATTGAAAGAACACAGGCAGATGAGGTTCCTTTTTGTGTGGTGCATGACGAAGAAGTTCAGATTTGTGACTTCAAACGAAGTCACTAGGACCCCTCCGCGACCCTGATCTGACAGCCCGCGACATCCAGCCGTCGATCGAAGCAGACGTGCGGCAAAACGGTCCACCGTGGAGGCTGGAAGTGTGCGTTTTGCGTCGGGGAGAGGCATTTCTGCGGAACTGAATGTCGTTTTGCTGGTGCTTTTTGTTTTTTTTTCTACAACTTGGAACGATAGTATTCGGCATCGAAACGTGGTATCTGATGCCAAACGCTACCGTGGCAAGCCGTGATCGATTGCGGGTCTCGCTCATCGCGGTCCGCCACGATCATGATCGAGGCCCGATTTCTATCGTGGCCTCGATTGGAATGACTTACACACACACACACACACACACACACACACACACACACACACACACACACACACACACATACACACACACCCACAGAGGGACAAAACTCAACAAAGAGACACGAGGATGGAGGCATGAAGGGATGGAGGGATGGAGGGACCAAGGAACGAGGTAATGGAGGGATGGAGTACTGGTCGGAAGGAAGAGGGGGGGCGGAGTGATGGTCAGAGGGGTGGCTGGAGGGACAGAGGGACAGTTGGGGGGTGGTTAGAAGGGACAGCCTTATGACTAGGCTGTTGGAGGGACAGTCAGGGGAGGCCTTGCGTGCGCACCGCGTCCAGATGTTGCTTTTGAGTCCAGAAAAATCATCATTTCTCCCGTACTCTTTTTGGCAATCCTACGACTTCTATGCTTCCGCCCAATCTGTGGTTAATGCTCCGGGGAAGCGGCAGTCGAAGTAAAAGCTTACTTGGGAAGGCACAGTCCGCTGTGGATGCTGAATGCACTCCTTTGCCGGCCCCTCGGACCTGTAGACTGCAATTGTAGAGGCAATCCTACCAAGATGGATGTCATGGTGGCTGATAGGGCAAGTTTCTTAAGAAATTTTTATTTTGAGGATCCCATACATGCAAAAGGATCCCAAAGTCTCCAAATCCAGATCCTACCACAGACTTGCTTCAAGTTTTTCAATGTGTCTTCAAGTGTCTACATCAGAATTCCCGCCTCAGAAAACATAGATCCTTCTTGTTAACAAACGAACTTTGAACGCAAAAGAATGCTCACTTCATTATCATGAATCCAAATCGCATAGGTTGCTATGTGCACAACGTGGCAGAAGTGGTACCAAGTCTGCAAGAAGTTTGACTTTCCACATTGCACGCAGTTCATTGGCCTAGTGTACACTCTACTTCTATGTCTCATTACTAACACCCACGTCGGAGCCCACTAACACAGGCCAACCAGGCGCAAGATTTTTCCTCTTTCTGAAAACAGAATTCAACAGAGGAAGTGGAAATCAACAAGCTGTTCAAGTACAAGCTTTCCAAAAGACGTATCTAACATAATGCCTGAATTCCAGGCCCAGAGAGAATATTCCTACAACAACACAAGAAGCCTACATAAATAGGAAATCCGTTTTCATGAGTACCATGAGCACTCAACTCCCAAGACACAGTGCTCCACCCTCAACAGTGGATAAGCTATGAGCTCTGCAGCGGTGGGTCGTCTCTTGGGATCCACATTCAGCATCTGCCGCAACAGAGTCTTCACCGCCACTGGAACTCCTTTCCATGCGTTGCTGTCAAATGGGACAGTGCAGCTGTGCTTGTACTCGCTGCTGCAGTAAAACTGATCCGGAGGCAGCTCTCCACACAGCAGGCAATAAAGGCAGATACCCAAAGACCAGATGTCTGCTGCCTTGCCGTAAGGACCGCCAGCAGCACAACAGATTTCATTTCTCCTGTCCCACACCCGCCTGACCTCTGGAGCCATGTATGGCTCTGTTCCGCCTACCCACTTGTCTTTGAATTGTGCCGGCTCTGAGTCAGCCACCACCATCCCAAAGTCGCTCAACCTCACAGATCCATCCTGAAACATCACCTTGTCCCTCCCCTTTTCTCGAATGAACCGAGGCTTCCCCACCAGCAGAAAATTGGCCAGCTTCACATCCATGTGGCACAGATCCTTGTCATGTGCGTCCTTTACGCCCAAAGCCATCTGGCGAGCAAGCCCTAACGCCTCCACTACTGGAAGCCCACTCTTCCTTGACCTAGGTGAAAACCGACTCCGGCGCGTGTGTTCCAAAGCACTCTGCCTATCCTCGAAGTAAGCCATGAGGTCACCATTTGCACAGTAAGGCATCTCCATGCATACTTCCCCAGCCTTGCAGTGAACTGCCTCACCAACCATGACGTGCACCAACTCCCTTAGCTTGACAGCTGCATCGTACTCCATCCGTGCCCTCTGGGCATCTTGAGTGTCCGTAATGTCCATGAACTTGTATGCCTTCATCGCCTTCGTGACTGGATCCACGCCCTTGAAAACCTTGCCAAAACTGCCCTCCCCGATCTGGGTCAGCAACCCATTTTCCCTCATCACAAAGGGATGTGCTCCATCCTCCGAGTGTGCTACATTAATGCATCCATGAGGGAAATCCTGGATAGAGTCCAACGATGATGCACCTGAGGAGGTTGATGCCGATGAGCCCGTCGCAAAAAACACTGATGAGGATGAAGATGACATTGAAGCAGAGCTGACTGTGGTGGGAAGAAGTGTAGATTTTTCCAATCTCCATCCTGCATGCAGTGAACCTGAAACGCAATCACCATCACATCAAGGGAGACGGCACATGACTCGTCAAGAAAGGAACTAGGGAGCAGTGTAGGGTAAGAGCATGTTTATCCATTAGATTCCAATAGATAAGCTATGGCTCCTTGGCCTGGCATCCCATACGGCTAACGTGATGAAAGAGAAAAAAAAGTCACGACCCTCCCACACCTTACCACCCAGTTCTGTGCCACTACATGCTAGAGACGATTCTTGGCAAGAGTGAAGAAAAATGGTTGGCATATGCCCGCCCAACTATGCGAAAGTCCTTTTGACGAGAAGGCCGTGGGCGTGGTTGCAGTGTTACCGCTTACCAGTATCAGCAGCCGAAGGCCGGGATCCTGCAGGAGCAGAAGCCGTTCTCTTCAGTTCTTGAAAAGCTGCAATGGCAAGAGGGAGAACACACGTGCTGCGTGAGTCAGGAGAACGTCACTGACAGAATGAACGGAGCAGTGCAGTGGTCAGCGCACAAACTAGTCCCCCAGATTTGGAAATCCGCAGTCTCCTTTCCGTCCCGCAGAATCTCTCAGAGACCTAACTCACCGAGGACCAAAGGGGCTATGATGGCACCTTGTGCAACTTGCGACAGGCAAGAGGCGGTCTGAATTCCCCCGTGACCCAAATCTGAGATCTAGGTTGCCCAGAAGAAACACAAAAGCTTACTTTGCATTAGCTCAGCAGCCGTGGATCCACTCCTCCTGGCTGAGGACGCTTTTGCAGCCTTGGTTTGTCGGGCACCTGCAATGACCAGCATGGTCGTGCAAGATATTCAGCTGGCAAGCCAGACAACCTCTTCGTCAGTCAAGTCCCATCACATGTGATTGCCCGGATCTCGATTCCTCGGCAAAGTTGAATCCAAGAAACACACGAGGATCCACAATGAATGTTGTTGGGAGGTTGCTGGCATTGCCAAAGAACACATGCGCCACGCAGGCAGCTTGTGGCACCAGGATCAACGAAATGTAGAGACAGTGCATGAACCGTCCCGTTTAAGGAGAAAGGTTGAGAGGAAAGGGGGCTCTTCTCTCACCTGGCTTCAGTTTGCCGAGGCTGCCGAGCGCGACCAACGCAAAGCGGATATCCACGATTGAAAGTGCGATGACCACGACGAGCACGAGGGGAGACGCGGAGGCTTCCATTCACCGAAGGATGAGTGAGGGCGAAAGGCTGGGATCGGCAAAGGCTGTTCTCGCTGCTGTCAGTATGCGTACGGACTGGATGATGGGAAGACTGCCCTAGAAAGCGAAGCTGAGATGAGTTGAGATGAAATTAGAGTAGCCCTCGGGTTGCAATTGTGGCCGCCTGCTGCTCCTGAGGCGAGACACAACCAAGCAGGCATTCCAGCGTTGCTGCAGTTGTTCAAGAAGCAGATAGTCGAATGCTCCTCTCAGTAGGAACCTGCTACTGCTGCGGAGCACAGCAGGTTGCGTGGCACGCTGCTGTTTGCTTCGTTCTGCATTCACTGGCTGTCTGCTTTAGGGTTCAGGCGACTGAGGTCCGACTTGGGCTGCCCAAGCTGGGGGCTACTTTAGCAGCAGGTAGGAGGATTCCAAGGAAAAACAACTTTTTCTGAATTTAGCGCCCACCAAACACCTGTCTCAAAACTCGCAACTGAGACTACTTTTCGCTTTCGAAGGCTTCAGGACGGACGGCTGTTTTTGTCCGAACCTTTGAAGGAATCTGTGAAATTTCAATCTGCACATTCTAGCAGCGCACCTCGTACCACAGCAGGAGCAGCTGATTGATCTGTTGTGCGTTCAGGCACGTATCCGCTAGTCGCAAGAATTCGTCCCAATGTTCGCGAAAAACCAGTTTCTGAAAATGGTCGCCGTCATCTATGTTGGCTGGAACCATCGCAAACTCATCACTCAGCTTAGTTCCCCATGAATTCGCATAGAGTGATTTTCCGGCCACTGCGCCGCTGCGACGAATCGCGACGGAATGTGAGGCTCACTCCTGCAATGCTCGCGTGCCCTTCAATGTCGGGAGCAAAAACGTGAATGACGTCAGAGCGGTGAAATGCCCGCCACTTTGTCGCTCTGACATGAGATGAGATGCCATATGGTGCCAGCAGTGCAACCGGCACATGGCAGATGAAGATTTCGTCTGCGTTTTCACTTCACAAGCGTTGTTAAACCTGCCACATTCTGACGAGGTCTACGGCAGAACTAGTGAGGACTCCTCACTGAGGAGAGTGCAGACCGTCCGCGTTTTGAGCGCCTCCGATGCTGACAGCAGCGTTTCCACATGCTGTCCCAAAAATTGCAAGCAGCAGTGCCCACATGCGCACGTGGGCGTATGCGCGCATGAGCAAGCGTTTCACTCGGCATGGTTGACAGGGGGACCTGCTGGCATCGCTGCTGCTGCGGCTGCTGCTACTGCGACAAGTCCGGGAAACGCATGCTACGCGCCGGTCGGGTGTGGAGGCAGCAACACCCAGTTTTTCCTTCATAGATCGTGAACGACGTCAGTCGGTTTTTCTCTCGGGCAAAGTCAAACGTATGTACTACAGGGAACAATACCGACCATGCAACAAAACCAATTAAAAACGAGGGCAAAACATCTGAGACATCGGCGCAGGTGTGCACTTGAAGCTGAGAAATCCGCAAGTTTGAAAACACACCAGCTGAATCCAGAACACTAGGAAAACATAGGAGATATCACGCTCCTCTCTCTTACGCCGAGCGAAACGTAGGTGATCACTGGGATGAGGTGCGGTATAAGAGACATATCAAGGATTTCACACAAATAGAAAATTTATATCAAGCATTAAGTGTACTTTGATGACAAGTGTCAAATGATTCAAGCACATGTATAAAGAGCTGAGAATGAGAATGAGGCATTTATTGGATCCTCAGCGCTCGAGCAAAGCGACGCGTGCGAGGTCGCACCATAAGTGGTTGCAACTAGAAGCTTTTCCGAGAATGAGGGGGCTTTGATATCAAGGCGCGGTTGTAAAAAAGTCTACCGTCGTCAAGTAGACCACCAAAGAGTATCCAAACATCGATATAGTTCGCGATACTTCTGTCGAGCTTTTTGGAAGGTATTCGAAACTGTCAAAATTTTCTGGAACACACACCAGAGATCGAAGCAGTTGGCTAGAATGCAGTCAGCCGAACAGGGTGAAAATCTTGAGTTCAACGCACAAAGGGCCACGAATGAAATGACAAAAATGCCCACTCGCGGAGTTCAGGGACTCGTGTACGTTAGGGACGTAACACTTCCCCTCTTTTTAGCCGCGACGCGTTAGCAGACGTAGTCTGATGACGATGGTAGTAGCCGTCGATCAAATGGTCGACGTCTCAGAGACTGTCATACGGCTCCAAGCCGTTGTGCGTGACGTCGTAGCCATGTCACTTAACCAGGTACTCAGTCGTTTTCAATGGCGTCGATGTCCAAGGATGTCTCCAATCTCATATTCTGTATCCTTGTCCACTTGCCGAGGAGGTGGAGAAGCGACGTCTTGGCCGGGGAAGTTCGTGTTGGGGTCCCGATAGTGTTTGAGTTTGCTGATGTGAGAGACAAGATGGATCACCATGCTCTCAGACGAAGGCGAGCGATGATATGGGTTTTCATTCCCTCTAACTCTGCAATCCAGCCACTGTGGCAGGAATTTAACCGTATACCACTTCAAAAGGGATTTTACCTCTTGGGGCGTAAATGGTAGAGTTGTATGTCAGTTCGGTGGGTCAGAAGCTTGGCTGTTCAATCAGTAGCGTGCGGCTCGTATAAAGTGTGGAGTAATTGTTTGAGCATCTGATTGGTCCGCTTTCTTTGCTCGTCGGTCTAAGGATGGAACGTCGTAGATAGCTTGATCCAACTGCCATAACGCCTCATCCATTCGCGCCAAAAATGACTAGTGAAGGGTGAGACAGTGCGTAGAAGCTTCCTAGTAACACAGCCGCTGACCGGGCGTCAGTGCCTGATCAGACGGTGACGACAGTCACAAGTCGTACACACAACGGCAAGGGTTTGGCTAGGAGACACAAGGCACAGTGTCTGAATGCTTCAATATAACATATGCAGAGAGAAATGACAACTGACAGGTCCAATGCATAAAAACCTGCCGCGGCACACGGCGGGTGTCGCACGCGGCAGTCCAAGAGCTGTCCTAAAACCGGCCCAAAACCACTGTTTTGGCCGTAACTCTGCCCACACATGTCAGAATCCTACGCCGTCTGAACCTAGACGTGCAGAATCAAAAGACGCACGCAACGACTGGTCACATGCATGCATCCATCGACTGACAGCGAGTATACAATGCAAAAACATGCAAATAGGCCTCATGGCCAGTCCGCCGAAAGGCGCCTGCAAGATGTAGAAGGCACACCAAAGAGTCCCGGTGGCATCTGGGGCTCTGGAACAGTGGTCGACCAGCTCCAAGCGGGTAGTCCGCCGCCTGTCGTCGCACCGGTGTCACCAGGGCCGCCTGCCTCAGGGATCTGCACGAGTATGGACACGGCCGAGTGGTCATAGTAAACTGTACAGGAACGGCACAAAGCACAACACTTCCCCATGACCCGATGGTACGCATGTCCATACGCGTGCAGCACTGGTACAACAACATAGTGGGTGACACAGACAGATGAGACGCAAACGTACATCCCACACTCAACCACTGTCACGCACGGGACGAAGCCCAACAGAACGAATACCGAACAGGAACTTTCCGCAGGCAAGTGCCTTCGTAAAAAAATCAGCACGCTGCAAGTCAGTGCCAACCCACATGATGGAGATCACGCGTCGCTCCACCAGATCACGAACGAAGTGATTTTCAATCGCAATGTGCTTTGTGCGAGCATGAAAATCACCAGAGTTCTCCGCAATGGCGAGAGCACTCTGGTTGTCGCAACGCAGCACAATGGCGGGTACTGACTGCCCAAGCTCAAGAAACAAGCGCTGCAGCCAAATTGCCTCAGCAGCCCCTGCCCCCAAAGCCACATACTCTGCCTCCGATGAGCTACGTGCGATGCAGCCCTGCTTCCCGCTTCGCCAAGACAAAGCGGTACGACCGAGCAGAAACACGTAGCCAGTGCGACTGTGCCCGTCAGGGCTCCAAGTCCAATTGCTATCAGTGTAGCCGTCAAGGACCACCGAACACTGCCGACGAAAGCAGAGTCCGAGATACGGCGTGGAGACAACATACCGTACCACTCGCACAGTCGCGTGAAGAGCTCTTGCACGTGGAGCCTGCGAGAACTGAGCGAGGAGGTTGACGGCGAACGCGATGTCGGGACGCGTGGTAGTGGCCAGGTACATCAGAGATCCGATAAGACGGAGGTACAAGGTCACGTCCACTGTCTCCCCAAGCTGTGTAGGGTCATCCACTTTCAGGGCATCCTGCCCATCAGGTGTGAGGGGTGTGGAAGCAGTGGGCACTGCACCAAGGAGATCACTAAAGCGCTCCCCCACGACTCGTGCGTATCAGGCCTGATGCAACAACAGTGTCCAATGTCTGCGATCTCGTACGATCTCCATACCAAGAAACAACGATGCAGGACCGAGGTCCTTCATCATGTAGGCGGTGTGCAGGACAGCCTTGGCCTCCTTCACGGCCTCCAGGGACGGAGACGCGATCAGAAGGTCATCAACATAGACCAGGATGGCGGTGAACCGCTCGGGTGTCGGTACGATGAAGAGTGAGGGGTCTGCCTCGCTCTGTACGTATCCTGTGCCAGTCACGGTGCCAGTGATCTCCCGGTTCCAACACCGTGGAGACTGCTTGAGGCCGTACAAGGACTTGCGCAAGCTCCAGACCTTGTCACCATCCTCAAAGCTTGGTGGCTAAGCCACGTAGATCTCCTCATCCAAAGAGCCATGGAGGAACGCGTTGTTCACATCCATCTGGTGTAGTTCCCAGTCATGCTAAGCTACTACACCGAACAGAGCTCGAGCTGAGGTCATGCGGCCGACAGGGGCAAAGGTGTCAGTGTGATCAACTCCCTCAATCTGAGAGAACCCCTTGACGACCAAGCGGGCCTTGTAGCGTTCCAGTGAGCCATCCGGCTTCACCTTCTTGCGAAAGACCCACTTGACCTGAGTCGCCTTCCTCCCAGGGGGAAGGTCGACTAGCTCGTAGACTCTGTGCTCTCGGATAGCGCGAAGCTCATCCTCGCAAGCAGCTCGCCAGGCATCGGCATCTTGCAATGAGAAAGCCTTCCTCAATATGCCCACGTCAGGCGCCATAGAGGGGGAACTCTGCGTGGCAACTGCACACGCCTCAGTGTCAGGCCTGACGGCCACGAGATCAGCTGCTGCGTCACAGGCGATATGGAACTCGCGAGTGACCAGGTCGTGCCCTATGGGGCACGCTGGGTGTACCTCTGAAAGCTAAGTGCGGACACTCAGGCCTAAGGTCTTTGTGCCTGGATCACCGCTCGCGATGGTGCGAGAGGAACGCCTGGGTCCGGGACCCGACGCTCGCTGAGCTCCGAAATCTAGTGGTCGAAGGCGACCACCGGGCTCACGGGAGTACCCGAAGGTCGAGGGGCGCACCTCAGGCTCAGGAACAGGTACGACCACAGGGGCAGGTACGACCACAGCTAGTGAGGGCTGAGACGAGGCAGCCGGAGATGCCGGGCGAGGAGAAGCATGTGTGGGGGACTCTGAGCGTGGGGTGACAGCGGGCAAGGCTTGCCCAGACACTGAGACAGGAGTGTCAACCGACGTAGGGACAGGAGTGGACTGGGCTGGGTCAGACGCCAGAGCAGGGGTGCCAGTGAACGCAGGAGGTGATGCAGGAGGAGGCGTGAGAGCAGCGGTGCCTGTGGGGTGCGAAACAGGCTGAATAGGCGGGATCTTCGGACCAACGGCAATGATAGCCGGATCATCAAGTGCGGGAGAGCGAGAGGGGAATCGAGCGGACACATCAGCCTGACGCAAAATTGTCGCTTGCGGAGAAGTCTCCCCCATCCGCCGAGGACCCTCACAGGAAGGGACATGAGCTGTAGAAAGGGCTGTGATCGAAGTCAGATCACGGTATGTGAGAGACTCAAAAACAGCGCATCGCGGGACTCAATGACACGACGGCGAGTGGGGTCCCAAAAGCGCCAGGCCTTCGACCGCGGGGAGATGCCGATGAAGGCACACAAGCGACCCCGAGGGGAGACCTTGGACACCTGCTGGTCCTCGGTGTACCACACGGAGGCCAGGGAATCCCAGACGCATGCGAGATGAAGATCAGCACGGTGGCCAAACCAGAGCTCATACGGTGTAACATGATCCGGAAGCGGACCATGCGGGAGGCGGTTCCAGACCCACGTCATGTAGGCGAAGCCCTCGAAGGCGAAGGACTCCGGGAGAGCACACTCAGACCGCATGGCGCGGACCGCATCCTCCATGGTGTGGTTCTAGCGCTCAGAGACACCGCTCTGCTGTGGAGTAGCAGGAGCGGAGACCTGGTGAAAAATGCCGTGCTCAGCAAAGAAGGAGTCCATCTCACCGAGGAACTCGCAGCTGCGATCCGAGCGAAAGGTATGTAGCGTGTGGCGAGACTAATGCTCAGCCATCACGAGCCAGAGCCAAACCGCAAGGGCGGCGTCACTCTTCTGACGCAGACTATAGACCCACCGCATCCGGGTGAAGTCATCAGTCAGCGTCAGAACATACCGGCCTCTCTCGGACAGGGACTCGACCGGGAGAGGATCAAGCAGGTCCGAGTGGACCAACTTGAGTGGCCTCAGCGCTCGAGAATGTGAATCAGGGTAAGTGCACCGGTGCATCTTTCCCTAAGCGCAAAAAAGGCAGTCGGTCTTGGGTGGCTTCTCGAAAGAAGCCACGTCAAGGCCAAGAGCGGGCTGTGTCCGTATGAGCTTTGGCACAGTGTCGGAGCCCACATGACACAGACGTCGGTGAAGCAACCTCTCGTGTTCTGGGAATAGAACACCAGTGACAAAAACACGACCAGAGGAAGGGGGAGAGCAAGTGGAGGATGGCCGAGCAATGCGGTACAAATCATCTATGACTGAAGCACGCAGGACAATGCTACGGGTGTCAAGAGCAGTCACCGTCGCTGAGTCAACGGTGTGCTCAACGGAGAGACCCATCAGAGTGCAGGCACGTGCAGACAGCAGACTGAGCTCAAGATCAGGCACAAACAGCACTTCAGAGAGATACAAGGGGCCAGACGGACCATCAAATCATACAACCCCA
The DNA here is from genome assembly GCA_023375785.1 of Penium margaritaceum. Lineage (NCBI taxonomy): Eukaryota > Viridiplantae > Streptophyta > Zygnematophyceae > Desmidiales > Peniaceae > Penium > Penium margaritaceum. The sequence continues at coordinate 108,955 of SZWC01002526.1, read as the reverse complement.
ACAGCGTGGACTGGTAAGGACTGACCAGAGCCTGTACGAACAGAACGAACAGTCGTGACAGGACCAAGTACCACAAAGTCACTACGACGACACGTCATGTGGTGGGTGGCAACGGAATCGATGATCCAAGTGCCACCGGAGTCACGACTGGTGGACGTCACTGTACAACGAGCAATGGGACACTCGGCATCAGAGGGACGCTGAGCCGTCAGTGGGAAGGAATGACGTACATCACGAAGGTGAGACTCATGAATCCAGTCAGTGAAGTCAGGCCCATCATCATCACATGCGGACTGTGCGTCCCCACACGTGTCATCACGAGTCACGAGGACGGACGCACAAGCAGTCTGTGAGCCACTCGACGATGACAACACACTCGCACCTCCCTGAAAGCGAAGCGCCAGAAGATGACGAAGCTCGGCGATGGTGCGGTCACGTGGGTCTGGAGCACTGCTGCTTGCTGGTGAGGACGCAGAAACAGCTGCAGTCGTGGTCGCCGCGCGTCCAGAGGAGTGTGCGGGCGACGTGCCGGACGCGGTGCGGGCAGCATGGGCAGCCTGAAGTCCGCGAGTGATGCGCTCCCAGTCAAGCGGCTGCTGGCACTCGGTGTAGCGATGGGCACCTCCACAGTTGTAGCAGTGCACGGAACGGCCACTGCTACCACTGGATGACGACTGCTGCTGACCCGATCCGTGCTTCCCATTCTTCTTCTTCCCCTGGGCAGCTGCTGCAACGCCCTATGTTTGCGTGGGTGTAGACGGGGTCGAAGAGGAGGAGGAAGATGAGGTTGTGATGGAGTTAGATGAGGGTGACTACAGGAGGGAAGATGGTGGTGAGGCGAGGACAGCTGCAATGAGGGAAGTCCCCTGATGTGCTACTGCTGCCTCGCGAGCCGACGTCACCTGGAGGAAAAGCTGATGGGCCCAAGGGAGCAGCTACAGGGTGGCTAAGAAAGGCTCGAGAGCAGCGTCGCTGTACTGTGTGAAGATGTCGATGTACTCTTGGCGAACTCCGAGCATGATCGTCCGAAGTGCCTACAGCTATGTGCCCCCTGAGGTCCCCAAACGCTTGTAAATACACATGGCGCATCACCAGTAATCCGCCGCAGGCTCTGCTGGTCCCTGGCGAAGCGAGTGGAAAGCACGAATGTGTGACGCACGCGTAGCGTGCGTCTCTGTGATCAGTAGGGACAACGCCAGATCGTAACCTCCACGAGGATCAGCTCCGGTGCCTGTGCCAGCCTCGTCGAGGAAGGGGCGGAAGTCGACGACAGTCTCGCGTGGCATGACGTAGAGAAGTCCTCGCATGGCCCGGGCTGCTGTCAGCACCTGTGCTGGATTTGTAGACTGGTATGGGCTGTGATAGTAAGGCCAAACTCCCTCGGAAGTGGCCCACACCTGAAACAAGATCTCCCAGCAGTCAAATCCATCCTCGCTGATGTACCGTGGAGGTGGTGCCTCAAAGTCCATTGGCTGCCGCTCCGTGGGGAGAGCAACCGCAGGCTAAGGAGGGCGAGAGACGGGGAAAACTCCTGGAAGGGTGTGATCATCGAGGAAGTCAGGTGACGGTGGTATCAGGGACACGGGTGGAGGTTGGATTCCTGTCTGCAGCTGACGGAGGCGCTCCTGTAGAAGACGAATCTCCCGCTCCTGGGAGTCATCCTTGAAGCCTGGCATGAATGGCTCGTCATCAAGGAGGTCCGCAGGTGGTGGAGAAACCACACCAGAAGGTGAAGCAGGCAGAGCACCTGTCACGGCACCTGGGCCGAGTGCTGGATGGAGGCCGCAACGCCGGCAACTCCCTCAGAATTCCGCGAAGGAGCAGTGGACTGAGCACGCAGGAGCTCAGTCAACGTGCGGATCACGTCAGTCTGCTCTCGCTGCACACGACGCATCTCCTCCTGCTGGCTGCGCAGGTCCGCAATGGCCTGCGAGCGAGGGCTCAATACCCCTGAAGAAGAGGAGGAGGGATCACCTGGTCCCTTGTCTTTGTCATCGCGCAAACTCAGGTCGCCGCTCACTATGGGACGATAGGTCAAGTTTGCCGGATTTCAAAACCGTCTGCGTTTCTCGGGGAGCTGAAACGCTGGCAACGTTTGACTTTCCGGGTGAAAATTTGGCTAAGTGTAATGCTGACGTCAGCAAGTGGTTGCTGACGTCAGCACGACCTGATGACGTCAGAAATCAACAATGCTGACATCAGCTCGTCCCCTCCCCCTTTTTTTTTCTTTCTTGTCACGGTTCTGCCGCGTGTGGTGCCGCCTCGCGGTGGCGCGCGGCAGCTCCGCGGAAGCTACGCAGCAGCTTCCGCCCAGCTGCTGCTACAGCTGTGCTGTGAGCTGCAACAGCAGCTGCGTAGCTGCGTGTGCAACGGTGGCAGCAGCGGCTGCGCTGCTGCTGCTGCGCGCGGTGGCTGCTGCTGCACGCTGCAGCTGCTGTTGGCTGCCGCCACCGCGCGCTGCTGCTGGCTGCCGCCGCCGCGCGCTGATGCTGCTGCTGCCACTGTTGTGCTGCTGCTGCTGCCGCGACTGCTGCTGCTGCTGCTGTGCTGCTGCTGCTGCTGTGCCGCTGCTGCTGCTGCGCTGCTGCTGCCGACGTTGCTATTGCGCTGCTGCTGCCGCCGTTGCTGCCATGCTGCTGCTACGGCCGCTGCTGTTGCGCTGCTGCTACGCTACTGCTGCCGCCGCCTCTGCTGTTGCTGCTCTGCTGCTGCGGCTGTGGGAGGGTGGCTTCACGCACCGCAGCCGCCACACACCTCTGTGTGGCGGTAGATGCCGCTGCTGCTGCCTCTGCAGCTACGATCTCACGTGGTGCGTGGAGTACGTTGACGGCGACCGGCCGTCTCCAAGAGATCCCAGAAAACTTTGCTGTAGCGGTGACTCTCACGGCTGCTGCTGTGCTGCGTCTCTGCTGCCCAGTTCAGTGAGAACTGTCTCACTGCTCTGATACCGTGAAACAGTGCGTAGAACCTTCCTAGCAACACAGCCGCTGACCGGGCGTCAGTGCCTGATCAGACGGTGTCGACAGTCACAGGTCGTACACACAACGGCAAGGGTTTGGCTAGGAGACACAAGGCACAGTGTCAGAATGCTTCAATATAGCATATGCAGAGAGAAATGACAACTGACAGGTCCAAGGCATGAAAACCTGCCGCGGCACACGGCGGGTGTCGCACGCGGCAGTCCAAGAGCTGTCCTAAAACCGGCCCAAAACCACTGTTTTGGCCGTAACTCTGCGCACACATGTCAGAATCCTACGCCGTCTGAACCTAGACGTGCAGAATCAAAAGACGGACGCATCGACTGGTCACATGCATGCATCCATCGACTGACAGTGAGCATACAATGCAAAAACATGCAAATAGGCCTCATGGCCAGTCCGCCGAAAGGCGCCTGCAAGACGTAGATGGCACAGCAAAGAGTCCCGGTGGCATCTTGGGCTCTGGAACAGTGGTCGGCCAGCTCCAAGCGGGTAGTCCGCCGCCTGTCGTCGCGCCGGTGTCACCAGGGCCGCCTGCCTCAGGGATCTGCACGAGTATGGACACGGCCGAGTGGTCACAGTAAACTGTACAGGAACGGCACAAAGCACAACAAAGGGATCGTATGTCATTGATGATGATACGTGGCATGCCGTGTAGCCGCTGGTTTAGAAACAGCTGCGCTGCTCCTTTTGCAGTGGTAGTGGTTGTCATCGGGATGAAGTACGACATTTTTCCACGATGAGGAGGATGGCGTCATACCCTTCGCAAGTGGCGGACAGCCCCGTGACGAAATCCATGCTGATGTCGGCCAACGGTTTCGTTAAAATAAGTAGGGGTTGGAGTAGATGGGGTGGCCTCTTGCAAAGAGATTTTTGCCTCTGACATGTGTCGGAAAATTTGCAGAAGGCTGACACGTTGGTCTGCATCTTGTCCCACCAGTAGTACTATGAAATCTTTTTGAGTGCATTGTCCTCACCGAAGTTTCCACCTGGACAGGTGTCGTGGCATTCCTCCAATAGCATTGTGCACAGCTCCTCGTTCGGTGGAACGACGATCTGGCAAGTGAATCGTCGTTGCCAGTAGTGGTCGTTGAACCCAAATTTGGTCTTTTCGTACCCGCCGAAATCCTCGTAACCCTTCGCGAACAGCCTTGCAAGGCACCAGTCTCTTTTGACCAGCAACGTTTTGATATCGGCCATAAAATCTGGTCGCCGGATCAGAGCATCCGCCGGATTAGGTTTTGATGGCGTCGTCAAATTTGGACTTTACGAAGTTCATTCATTGAGTTTATCAACGGTTCCGATTTGAATGAGTCTGTTGAAATGATGCTCCTCACCATGGCAGGAGTGACTCCAAAAAGGAACACCAAAAAGACAAGCCTTAGTGGCTTAGTGGTTAATGGTGTCCACCTCTAGAGGCAGGGGCCCGGGTTCAAGTCCCACAAGATGAAATTCTGCCCTGCCTCAAGGGAGGTGGAAAATAGATGCCAGGAAGCTAGCTCAACCTCTAGAGTTCCTCTTTAAGTTTCTAGAAGGCCAGGTGAGGGTCCAGGAAGGTGGCACACCTTCTAGAAGGGGTGACTTGTCCTACAAGGCATCTAGAGGTGTCTTGATCTTCTGGACACCTTCCCTCCTACTAGAAGCAAGCTGAGGAATCTAGGAAGGGGCAGAAGCTTCTAGAGGAGGGAAGGGATGCCTCCCTAGGTGGAAAAAGGACAGCCTACCAAGGAGCACTCTAGAAGCCATAGAATCTGCTAGGAAGCTCCAAATCTGGCATGCTTTGGCGTTCTAGAAAGCTTAGATCAGTGGCTATAAAATGCCACTGCTTGTGAGCCTTGATCAAGTGTTAATTTCCAGTCAATTGAGGGCAAAACTATTGCCTCACTCTCTGACCAGATTTTGCCATCCTTGAACCAGTTGCCTCCACAGTTTCAGTCTCTGCAAAAACAGTTGGTGGTGTGAACCAGCCACTGCTAGGGACCCTCCAGGGTGCACACTCACCCTCAGGCCAACAAAGGGTTATGGGCCCACGCCTCTAAGGGGTTCAAAGCCAGCTTGATTTCACGCTCCCAATAGCAAGACATGGCAACCAGCGAGCAAGAGAGCANTAGAGGTGTCTTGGTCTTCTGGACACCTTCCCTCCTACTAGAAGCAAGCTGAGGAATCTAGGAAGGGGCAGAAGCTTCTAGAGGAGGGAAGGGATGCCTTCCTAGGTGGGAAAAGGACAGCCTACCAAGGAGCACTCTAGAAGCCATAGAATCTGCTAGGAAGCTCCAAATCTGGCATGCTTTGGTGTTCTGGAAAGCTTAGATCAGTGGCTATAAAATGCCACTGCTTGTGAGCCTTGATCAAGTGTTAATTTCCAGTCAATTGAGGGCAAAACTATTGCCTCACTCTCTGACCAGATTTTGCCATCCTTGAACCAGTTGCCTCCACAGTTTCAGTCTCTGCAAAAACAGTTGGTGGTGTGAACCAGCCACTGCTAGGGACCCTCCAGGGTGCACACTCACCCTCAGGCCAACAGAGTCGACATATTTCAACGCGTGCTGGTCGGTGCAGTTTCTCCACGTAGCACCGCCATGTCTCGAATGTGTGCAGCACTGCAATCATTTCTTTCTCGTGTATCGCGTAATTGAGTTGAGTAATCTATCAAATGGAAACCAAAGTTGTATTTTGAGATTTTTCTAGAAGATTTCTCTCATTGTAAAATCTCCACAACTTTTTGGAGATGTCCATCGTGCCCCTCCAGGGTGCGGCTGTATAAGATATCGTCGAGATACACACCGACAAAGTTATCGAGATGCGGACGAAAGATATTATTCATCACTGCCATAAATGTTGTTGGGAATTTTCGAGTTCGAACGACATGATGGTGAACTCAAAGTGCTCGTATCTAGTACAAAGTGCTGTCTTCTTAAGGTCCTCATCAGATATAGGGATCTGATGATAACCGCAGCGTAAGTTGACTTTGTTGAAATTTTGGGCTCCACAGAGTTAGTCGAAAAGTTTGTATGGTTACGGAAGAGGATAGCGGTTCTTGATGGTGATGTCGGTTAATGATTGTTAGTCCACACACATCCACATCTCTCCAGTTATATTATTCACAAAAAGTACATGCGTCGCGTGAGGTGACGTGGAGGGTCCGAATGAACCCCTCATTGAGCATCTCGTCCAACTAATTCTGGATTTTGGTCAGCTCGTGACCACTCACCCGATAGGTCCCTTTCACCGTTGTTTTTCTGTCTGGCTTCGGGTCTATCTGGTGGTCGATGTTTCGGCTGTGGAGGTAACTCTTGGGGTAGTTTGTTGGAAAAAACCCCCTTAGAACTCCTCTATGAGTGTTACAAACTCCTCCGGTACTGCTACGAAGCTCCTGGGTGTCAAGGCCGTTGTTATCACCTCGGCAGCTCCGATTTTTCCACCCTTCTCCCACTTCCACGTGGACTGGCCATGCTTGAGCTCCGTACTTTAAGTACCTCTTGGCCACGTCCAGAGATATCGGTTGGCGTTCTGTGGGTACCGTAACTTCCTTTACTACTTCCACCTTTGCAACTTCACGCAACGGCCGTTGCGTCCTTGGCCGTCTGACCACATATGATAGACCACACGCTGATGTCATTTTTGACCATTAGCGCTAACGTAAGCCAATTCGCTGCTCCAGTCCACCTGCAGATTATGGTGGTACAGGAAATCTCACCCGAGGATGATTTTGTGGTCAAGTTCTCCAGACTTTTACGTCGTGCAAATCTCCAGTTCGCTGTCACAATGCTTTGCAAATTCAACAAGTGTGTCATCCTCTGGTGACAGTGTTTCTTCAAACATCCCTGGTTAGTTCTGTTAACCCAACATTCAAACCATTTAGATACTGAAGAAATTGTGAGAAGATTGTCCATCGAGTAGTCCCACTACCGTTTTGCGACCTCTACAACACCTCGGTTGTACCCATAACGGTATCACCGGCTGGTTTTCCTCGTATTCCTCGTTGAACTTTACGATCTCAGGAATCCTCAACTGCGACGATGTGAGCTGCTCAGATGGACGATTGGTTAGCGTAAACTTTTTTGACCGGAAAGGAGCCTTGCTATCTACTCCTGTCCTTTGCCGTTTCCAGACTCCTCACTTTTTTTTTACGACTTCCTCCCCTTTTTGGCTTGTTGCTTTTGCTTTCGGCAGTCACGCGAGATGTGACCTGGCTTCCCGCAAGTCCTGCGGAGCCGTTGATCGTGTTGATCGACACATCAATCTCCATCACGAATGAGGCTTTTGTTGACCGCAACTTTCCTCCACCATAGAAAGATTTATGGCTTGGGATTCGCCAGTTGTTGGATTCCTGCGTCCGAGCATCGTAATCGGCAGTGACGATGCATTCAGCTACTGTGATATTTCATTAAAGGTTATTCTAGATGCCAAAAATGGCAATTTCTTGTCAAAACTGTCGTTTGAGGCCGTTGTTGCAGTATCAACAAAGCTTGTTGGGGGGGGGGAGGTCACTGTGGATGATAATTTTGTAAAATTGCTGAGTGTACTTTGTCATGCTGGATTGCTGATGCAGACTTTGGAGTATGTACCGTGCGTCGATCGTCTCATTCAGCTTTTCAACATGAGCAAGTGTAGAGCGCGTGAAGTCGCTCCATGTCTCCAGTGGCGTGAGAGAGTTGTGCCATGTCAGAATGATCTGCTCAAGAGGTGGTACGCCTGCTGTCGACGATGTGAGAGCAGACGCGTGATCCATTGATCCACCTCCGTCGTTCCCCTACTACTGTTGAATGGCCTTTAGATCGGATCACCACTTCAAAGCTGTGCCATGCAAAAGCAAGGCCACGAGGTTAAGTTTCTCCTTGTTGTCATTGATCCCGGTAACGGTGAAATATAACTCCAAACTCGTCAGCCACATCCTGACCGTCAGTCCCTTGGAGTTCGCAAGATAGAAATTCTTAGGGAATGCCGGTCGAATTTGGACTTGACTCGAGAGTTGAAGATTTCTCTTGGTGAGCACCGCTTCACGCGCATGCAAATTCCATAGCTCCTCCATCACCGCGTTGAGTTGTTGGAGCAGATGGGTGTTGAGGCTCTTGAGTCCTGACAACTTTTGCCATAGGTCTTCATTCATGCAAACTTGTCGGCAAGTGCCTCCCATCACGCAAGATATCATCCCAATGGGCAGCGGTGGCGGCAAGGGATTTGCCGAGCCCGAGGGATCCGTCATCAGGTTGGCCGTCCGGATCATTGGTGTTACGCCATTCACCGTAAAAGTTGCTTCTACTGCCTGGTTCACCTGAAGAGCATTGTTTTTCATGTGCTGCTGATCCTCCGTCGTCGGAGTCTTTGCCGGTTACTACTGCTCATAGTCGGATGTGCTCACTCCATTCACCATTGTCATCACAAGGTATGTGACCTTCTGAACAGTGAAGATGCGCTGAAGGATCATGTAAGGTCGTTGCTAGGTAGTTAATGCGTCGGTTGCCCCTCCAGCACCGCTGCGCTCTGATGCCAAGTGTTACTCCGAGCGGAACGTAGGTGGTTTACAGGGATGAGGTGTGGAACAAAAGACGCTTCAAAGATTTGGAAAAAAATGGATAACTTGTATTGAGCAGTAAGTGTGATTCAATGACAAGTGTCAAGTGAGTCAAGCACATATCTACAAATCCTGGGATGAAAATGAGACATATGTTGGGTCCTCGGCGCTCAAGTCGAGCGACGCTTGCGAGATTGCACCTTGAGTGGCTAATTTGAGAAGCTCTTGCAAGAAGTCGGGGAATTGAGAATATTGAGGCGCAATTTAGAAAAGTCCAGCACCGTCGAGAATTTGACTGAAGAATATTAAAACATTGACACGGTTCAAGATAATTCTACCGACCCTTGTGGAAGGTGATCAAAATTTTCAAAAACTTCTGAAACAGAGCACCAAAAGGCCCTCGGTCAAATTGCATAAAACTCCTGAGGTCGACGCATGGTGGGCCACGAATGTAATGAGAAAAATGCCCACTTGTGGAGTTCAGGAACTCTTGTACATCAGGAATGTAACACTCTCCATGCTTGATGAGCGACATGTGTTCCTGACCCTTCTCGGCAATCGCTCGATCGGTCAGTCGCACGAATCGCAATCGTGCAATTGATTGAGTGATTGTTTTTTTTCTCAGTTGTTTTTCTAGAAAACAGGCCTTCTTTATGTTTTTTCAAACAACATGCAAACCCCCTTTTTCGCATGGAAACCTTGGTAAAACCCTATTCCAAATTACGATTGGTTTATAGGGTTTTAAATTTACGCGTGCTCCTGTGGGACCCCTCTCACAATAGCAAAATCCAGCAGGTTCTCTTTCAATGCATGGGGTGTTTCAGATATTCCATTCAAACTCCTCACAGATCGTTTTTAGAAAAGTCACAAACCCCTTTGTAGAGGGGTTTTTGCTTTTTCTTTGAGGTATGACGACGTCAGCATGTCGAGGTTTGATGCCATGCGGTGTTGACATTGCTTTTTTTTCTATATAACTTTTTCTTTGCCAGGCTCGCTTGACATGGCATGATTATTGTTCAAGAACATCGCAATAATATGCAGAACATGGACGTGGCAGCTTTCATTTATGACCAGTCACCCCTTATAAATACACAGTTGAATATGTGTACATCTCTCCTCTATGCCGGTAGGAAGATACTAGGAAAAATCAACAAATCTCGGTAGAAATTGTTTTCGCACCCCTCTAAGAGCAACTCAAACTCAATTAATGGGATGAAGCTTCATAGAAGATTCAGGTACACATGTTTATTCAAACGAACATCCTGAGTTTTTTATCACTACATGTTGAAACATAGTGAATACTATGTCTACAAAGAGGGATTTTTATCTTTTTCCTCTACTTAACGAGGATGTTAAGTACGACGTACATCGCACAACATAACATTGAAACACAGGTCTCTTAGTAGTCTACTCTCACAAACACTGGAAGTTGAGAATGTTTGACCGATCGAGCGGCATCAAACTTGTACACCAAATAAGAAACACACATATCATCAAGATCGTCGCTTTGTCAGTGAGAATCTTGATAGTTCTACTCTACAGGGTTCTCTTCACGTCATTGATCATTCATGGATCACTCACAAAATGTTGATGGTCCAAAAAATATAAAAGAAGCTGCGTTAGCCAAAACACTTGTGTATGTTCGGCATTGGACGCCGAATACACATCCTGATACACCCCCTTGATAAAAGCGTGGTGGGTGGGATGGGGGATGGGGGTGTTGTTCTTCTATGCCCCATGGCCACTGCTATGGGTTGACGGACAGGTTGGGCATGCACTGCTCCCTTGGAGTAAGTCCCCCAAACCTTGTTTGTGGTGCAAGTCCACGCGAGACACCAGAAGTGTAGCGCAACGGATAGCATGTTGGACTTAGGGACAACAGGTCCTGCGATCGAGCCTTGATGTGCGCAGGAGGTTTTTTGACCTTCTAGCACAGGGGAAGTTTCTTAGACATTTCTCCATGCATGAGGAGAGTGCGCCAGTTGGCGGTCAGTGGATGCGCCAATTGGCGGACTGGTCAGGTGGTGTGGAGTGACCACCCCAAAAGTATCACTACCCACACACCTTAGAAGCCAGGCCTAGGACTATATGTACCAGGCTCATTCCTCATTCTAATTACACAATCTGGCCTTAGATGCTCCTCACAGAGTTGTCCAACTAAGGAACAGTATAAAGAAGACACTGGTTGGTCTAAGCCCCAGGAGTTAGTCTTTGACTAGCACCTCGCGCGAAAGTGACCAAGTGTTAAGTGGACACAGTTGCAAGCAAGTGACTGCCTAGGAACTGCTCAGTGTGGAACCGTGATCCTGAGGGTGATATCTTCTCCTAGCTGAAATGCTAGGAGCGGACGGCAGGTGCTATTGTGTCGGCCCTGTTTTCTAGTCCGTTTGCCTTACGCCGGTTGACAGGGGGATGGGGGGTGAGGGGTGGGGCGGCATCGATCGACATTTGGACGCGTGCGAGGGTGGACAAATCTGGCACACCTACAGACGGGCACCGTTTGTTCAATTGAAATGAACATCATTCATAAAAGGATATGCAGTCCTTGAATACAATGATCAGCATGATTCTAAAAACGTATTCTCAAACTGTTTACATCGATGGGCTAAAGACCTCTGGGAACGTAGTAGTTACATGTTCACCAATGTAAGTGTTTCCCGTGACTTGCATACTTGGTTTCGTTCACTACGTAGGACATTCACCTTATGCACTTTCTACATTGCTTTTGGGGAGAGGGGGGGCCGAAGATGTGTTCAACCCATCTCGTACCCCCCCCTCCCTCCAAGTGTATAGGGGAATGTATCGGACAGTGTATGCGGGAGGGTCCAGAATCGTACACGAATGCGGTACAAAAGGAGAAATTTCGAAGAAGCAACATGCGGCTGGAATGAGAATGTGCACTTATGAACGTTTCATGATTTCTACAGGATACATAGTCAGATACACTCCCCATAGATATCCTGAGGTCAAGATAGGGAAGGGTTCCGAAATCCGAACGCTTATTGGGGAGCACTTTTCTGAGAAAATCCTCGTGTCATGTCTTGAACATGGCAAGGTTTACCGTGTCATAAATACATCTCTCTCTCTTTACGAGGTTGGGATGAATTTATCATTGAGTAGAGTTTGGCGTGTATCACAGGATTATGCCTCCTCCAAAAGGCAATGACTATGTAGATAGTGTACTTTGTATACTTCATATGGGACATTTACAACCCTTGTAGACAAATATAGATGTATCAAAAACGTTGCACTTGCTGAAACACTTGTTTACATTCGGCGACATACGCCAAATACACAACCCGATACATCCTCCACATACAATCGGGGTGCGGCGGTGGGGGGGAGGTAGGGCATTGATCGATGTTTGGAAGCATGGGAGGATAAAAAAAAATCAGCCTACATACGGATGGACTCCGTTAGTTCGATGGCTCTGAACACCATTTGCAAAAAGGTATGCAGACAATGATCAACTTCATATTGTGCATAAAACAAGAACATGTTCTTGGATGGTTGACTTCCATTGATGCGTTGACATTGATGGACACAAAGCATTAAAGAACGCTGGAGCACATTTGTTCATTAGAGTACATTTTTTCGTACCTTGCATACCTAGTGTTGTTCACTACCCAATACTTTAGTCCAATACACTTCTATGTTTAGGTGGGAGGGGAGGGAGCAAAGATATGTTTTTACCGATGCCTTCCCCCCCTCCAAGTCCGAAATTGTATTAGGAGAATGTATGAGACAGTGTGTAGTTAAGTTGTCCAGAACATTACACGCATGCAGGTCAACTCAAGTTTCTCATGGAACCTTTACAAACCAAGTAGACAGATATATTAATTCAACAAAAAGATCAGTGAAGCCTCACTACCCAAAACACCAGTGTACGTTCGGCGATACACACCAAATACGCACCCCAATACAACCGCCATATACAATCGGGAAAATAGGAGGTGGGGCAGGGGGATGAGGGGGTGGTAGGAATCGACCGACATTTGGACGCATGCAAGGTGTACTCCTTCGAAGCACCATGCAAAGAATGACGGGCACCATTTGCCGTCAATTATTCATTACAAGATATATGTCCGTTTGGAAAGTCTAAGAAGACCCATATTGAACCTTTGTACCTTGAATCACATTTCATATTTCCTTCTTCTTTACAACCTTTACATGCATTTTACATTAAGGGTTATTTAATTCCGCATTTGAGTGAAACATGTTTACTTCCACAAAACTTCACATCCTCCCATAACTTTTTACACACAATGATCAGTGTATAAATTGTACATGATTAATCTTACCTCGTAGCTTTATCAAGAATTCTGTAGATGTATGGTCACTCCTCAATAAACACTAACCCATGAGCCAATGCCCCGTAAGAATTTCAGATAAGCCCAGGATCTTGTAACAATCAATGAAGGACAGGCTGATCATCTAAGAGGAACTCATGTCTAAGGACCCAGAAAGTGCACTCAGTCAAGTTGGGATGTCACAATTACCTCAGAAAAACTGACTAACCACATAAACATTGCTGGAAAATCATACTATCAATAAGTTACAGGTCCTTAATTTTGGTATTAATGTTTTTTAAGCTCGTCGAATCTGAAAGAATCTTTTTGTTGCACCAAAATTAAGGGTTCGCGAAAATGTTTACGCAGTACAATAATCGAATTCAAGGATTCAGGGTTAAATTATGGGATTTCAGGTTCAGAATGCCATCTACATGGGTGGGGATGTTTGGTCTCTATGAAAAAGGACTTTGATGAACTGCGCTTGCGAGCGCAAGCGTTTAAACACAAGAAATTCCTGTTGACATGGTGTGTCCCGTGCCATGAGTACCGTTGATTGCACTCCCTGGTTCGACCACTAAGGAGTGGTCAAACACCTGATCTGACTTTAGATCTGGATTCCTTGGATTTTTCCATGCAATGTCGAGCTTAAAATCGCTCGATTTGAGTGATTATACAGAAACTTAGCTTATCCCAAAAATGGGGTGTTGGACGGGTGGAATCTGGTACCCGCCATGAGTGGCGGGATAATGCACCGCCGGTGATCAGAGTTCAACTCCAGCGAGCTCCAAATGCACCAGGGCCATTAAGAAAGCAACCAGAGGGATTCTCCTTGACCAGGGTGAACTTCTCCCTGACTTCTGGGTGCAGGGAGGTGCTCCGACGAGTCATTGTCGAAGCGCCTCCCGTTGCTTGGCGCGCAAGGCAAGGTGGACGGCTCCACCAAGGGTTACTTCGACGGTCGTAGCAGGGGCTCTATTCCTCCGATTTGGGCGTGCTTGGATGCGTTGGAAAGCTTACATCACAGGCTTTAAGGCCCTGATACAATTTTACTATTATAAAAAACAAAAATTTGTTTCAATTCAGTTCTCCTGAATGCGACGTGTTCTCCCCACACATCCGTGATCCTTGTGCTCCACACTCTTCACCATTGGTGTCCATTGGCTTCTCCAAACAGCGTGTACCAGTGAGAGCTAGACATCCTTGAGGGTGCCTCCACACCTACTAGTGCCAGCAAAGGGTTATGGACCCACGTGCCTAGAAGGACCCTAGCTCTACCACCTTCACTCTACAGTCGCGCGCCATGGCACCGACCGAGCAAGAGAGCATCGATGCCGTCTCGAAGTTTGACGGGCTTGGCTTCCATTTGTGGAGGTTCCGTGTCTTTTTTAGATTATAAAGTATCCACTTCATGGCTTGCCAGTGTTGTGGCCCAAGATTGGCCATAAACGTGTTTATCTAATCCACCAAGTAAGCGATGCCAGGCCGCTTCCCACCAGCACTTACATGAGGCTCCCAACGATGGAGTGGTACAGGATGTTTTGCATCTCCTGCCGCTCTGTCTCATTGCTTGCTGGCATGGAGGAAGAGAGCTTGCACCCGGAGGCCATGGGAGTGCTGATGGGTTTGCAGTCTTCCATGTTGTAGCGCTTCAAGACGTCCATGATGTACTTGGTCTTATTGAGCTCAATGGTACCTGCTTTCCGATTGCGGTGGATGGCGATCCCAAGGTAGTACTCAAGAGGAAACATGTCCTTTATCTTGAACCTGCTGCTCAGATGATCCCTGAAGTCCACAAGGACCTCCTGTGAGGAAGAACACAGGATGAAATCATCTACATGCAACGCCAAAAGTGGCAAGCCGCGCTCGTCCTCCCGTACATAGATACTTGGGTCATTCTTATAGCATGCAAAGGAGATCTCTGCCATGAAGCTATCCATTTCCTTGTACCAGATCTTTGGGGCCTGTTTCAGCCCTTATAGCTACTTTGCCAGCCTGCACACTTTATCGTCGGGCGTTTTGACGCCTTCCGGCACTTCCATCACTTCTTCTTTATCTAGCTTCCCATAAGGAAAAGTCGTTTTGACAACCATCTGGTGGATCTTGAGGTCTTTAGTTGCAGTGATGACAAGCAGTAATCTGATGGAGGTAAACGTGACAATAGGTGCAAAGGTCTCGTCAAACTCGCACCCCGCACACTGTGAGAATCCTTGTGCCACAATCCTTGCCTTCCACTTTTTAATGCTGCCATCCTACTTTTGCTTCAACCTGATCACCCACTTTGAGCCCACGATGTGACCATTGGCAGGTCTGTCCACCAGATCCAATGTTCCATCCTCCTCGATGGACGTGAGCTCATTGTACACCGCCTCCTTCCACTTGGCCCCCTTGGGCCTGCCTTGTGCTTCAGCCAATGTGGTTGTCTCTCCTTGAGCCATGCACGACCAGCTCAGGCCGGTCCAGTTCCCACTGTTGGCATCATATTGCGGTATTTGTTTTCTTCGTCGCGTGCTGCGGTGCAGTAGTGCTGGCTCCCTTTCTCTACTTCGCTGCTGCGGCAAGGGCTGCCGCCATGCTGAATCAACCTCTGAGGAAGAGCTACTGGCCTCCGAGCTCGTCTCAGAGGCCTTGGAGGTCTCTAACTTCATGTTAGAGACCGCCGATGCATCAGCCTGTGCAGCCGCTCTCCCTGCCGCACCACTCTTCTCCACGGCCTGCCGCCTTGGCATAACTTGCCAGTTATCGGGGGCTTGATCTCCTGACTGCAGTAGCATGAGCCACTCTTCCTGATTTGGAGCTTGCGCGGGATACAGCAGCTCTCCCTCTCCAAGTGTTTTCTCATCGAATGTCACATACCGGCTAGTGATAAGCCTTCTTGCCGCGTGGTCCCAGATGTGGTAGGTCTTGTGGACGGACTCAATTCCACCATCAGGCACCTCCGCGCTCTCGCATCCATCTTGCCGCCACCTTCACCCGCCTAAAATTCTACCCATGCGGCGCAGCCGAAGACCTTCAGGTGTGAGGAGTCCCGCTTCTTTCCCAACCATGCTTCCTGTGGCGTTATCTGTTGCTTGCCCTTTTTCTTGCCGCGCCTGTCAAGATCAGCCGTTGGAGTCAGGTTCACGAGGTAGCACGCCATTCTTGCAGCTTCCGCCCAAAAGCGCGGTGGGAGTTTGGGATCAAAGAGCATGTTTTGCACCATGCCAAGTATGGTCTGGTTCATCCGCTCGGCCACCCCGTTGCTTTTGGGTGTGTAAAGCGTTGTGGGTTGATGCTCAATGCCGTGTTGCTGCCGCGAGCTCTTGCACGCCTCGTACTCTCCACCGTTGTCGCTTTGCAGTGCCTTGACCTTCTTTCCAGTCTGCCGCTCTACCATGGTGAGAAACTCCTTCAGCTTCTCTATGACCTTTCCCTTGTGCTAATGAAGTAGATCCACTCCTTCTAGTTGTGGTGGGTGATGTTGAGGAAGTACTTGCTGCCACCATTTGACGCTGTACGGAAGGGTCCGCACACGTCCATGTGAATCAGGTCCAGGACTCCTTCTGCACGGTGACTGTTGCGCTCAACGTACTTTTCCTTTGTTGTGCCTTGGAGGCAAGGTTCACAGAGGTTGTCACACCCAGGCGCTTCCTTCTCGTACCCCTCCATGCCGCGGACCATGTGTTATTGCTGCATGACTTGCAGCGTGCTGTTTGCAACATGCCCAAAAAGTTTGTAACACAGTTCAATGTCTGCGTCCTTTGCAGCAGAGGACACCTTCTCAGGCACCGTTGGTGTGTTCCCTGGCATATGTGCGGAGATCATTGCCTCTGCCGCACGGCCATCAGCTGATGTGCTCTTTGCTGCGGTTGTTGCGTCGACTCGTGGAACCTATGCTACAAGGTCTTTGTTGGTATAGAGGACCTTGATGTCCTTGTTCTTGACAATGACTGCCTTCTTCTTTGTGAACACCACAGTCATGTCATTGTCAGTGATTTTGGAGATGGACAGGAGGTTTGCCACAAACGAGGGCATGTAGACCACATCCTGCAACCGCAGATCCTTCTTCGCACCATTGAGGGTGATGCTTTCTAGATTGTCTCCCATGCCCTTCGCGTTCACGATGCTGTCTTTTGCACATCTGAATCGCCGCTCAGTGGGCCGATGGAGACGAATCCAGCCTTGTCCTTGCTGGAGTGATAATAGGTGCCGGAGTTGAGCCCGAAGGCTACTGACCTGAGTACACTGCCTTTGCTGCAGGAGTGTCACCCTTTTGCTGCCTTTGTTCCCATTGCTTCCACCATTCTCCTTCTTGGGCAATCTGCACTCTCTAGCCTAGTGCCCAGGTTTGCCGCAGTTGCGGCAGTTACCCTGGCGCTTGGAAGCCTTTCCGCCATTATTGCCTCAACCGCCACCGCTTCCGTTGCCACCATTCTGACCGGAGGCTTCCCCTTTGCTCCCGCAGCCACCGCTCCCAATCAAAAGGGAGGGTAATTGGTGGCCGCGGGAGCAAAGGGGCAGCATCCGGTCAGAACGGCGGCAGCGGAAGCGGCGGCGGTGGAGGCAATAATGGCGGCAAGGCTTCCAAGCACCAGGGCAACTGTCGCAACTGCGGCAAACCTGGACATTGGGCTAGAGAGTTCAGATTGCCAAAGAAGGAAGATGGTGGAAGCAATGGGAACAAAGGCAGCAAAAGGGTGACACTCCTGCGGCAAAGGCAGCAGCGCTCAGGTCAGGAGCCTTCGGGCTCAACTCCGGCACCGATTATCACTCCAGCAAGGACAAGGCTGGATTCGTCTCCATCGGCCCACTGAGTGGCGGTTCAGATGTGCAAACGACAGCATCGTGAAAACGAAGGGCATGGGAGACAAGCTAGTGAGCATCACCCTCCATGGTGCGGAGAAGGACGTGCGGCTCTAGGACGTGGTCTACATACCCTCGTTTGTGGCAAACCTCCTGTCCATCTCCAAAATCACTGAAAATGACATAACGGTGGTATTCACACAGAAGAAGGCAGTCATTGTCAAGAACAAGGACATCAAGGTCCTCTACACCAACAAAGACCTTGTAGCACAGGTTCCACAAGTCGAAGCAACAACCGTAGCAAAGAACACATCAGCTGATGGCCATGCAGGTGCAGCATAGGCAATGATCTCCGCATCAACGCGAGAGAACACACCAACGGCGCCTGAGAAGGTGTCCTCTGCTTCAAAGGACGCAGACATTGAACTGTGTCATAGACGCTTTGGGCACGACAACAGCAATGCTTGCTTCTGGCAGCCAATACGAGGTTCTTTGCGTTCTCCAACACTGAGAGCGTACACTCTGGTCATGGGTTTTTAGGGAATACCTCTTTCATTGGGTCGGTTGTGGACCTGAACATAACTCATGGGAGCCCGAATCTCGGTTATCCAGGGGGGTGATCAACAAGTACTGGAGCAAGCTGGCAGCTCGCACAAATCGACGCGTGACAAGAGGTACTACCTTAACGCGGCAATTGTGAACAACGTTCCCGCTGTGCGGCATTCATGGACAGTGACCACAATTGGTTGGGGACCCCCAACATGGTTGTCGCGTAGACGCTCTAGCCTGTAGGGGGGGAGGCCGCTAGCTGTGCTCACTGACAAGCTGCATCTTAGCTTCAAATGCCTGACAAGTGTTCATTTTTTACTAGTGATTGAAGTTTTTAATTTCTTTTCACAATGTTGACGACTCAATAGTTGGTACTCTCACTTCTTGTTCATGAACCAGGACGGTTTTTAATAGGTGGGGAGGAATATAGCAGGAGGGCTGGTTGGACCCTCCCACCTTGCGATAGCGAGGGGGTGGCTCGCAACCACCCCTAGCTATTGCGAGGATTGGCCAGTGGCCAACGACCCGCTGGCTACCGGCCGACCAGCGGCCGGCTGGCTGGGTGGCTGGCGGCTGGTCATGTGACGGCCACCCGCCGGCGAGCCACCAGCCTCCAATTGAGCTGGCACCTCAATCGGCGGCCAGGAGGCCGTGAGGCCCTGAGGGTCGAGGCATATGGCATCGTGCCCTCATCCTCGCTTGCCCTCCTTGCTCGCGGGATCAAGCGAGGACAAGGGATAGAGTGTGAGTGAGAGCGAGGTGCAGACAAGAGAATTCGGCGCAAAATCACTGATCGTGTCTCGCACGCGATGATTTCACACCAACGTGGAAAAAATGAAGCTCAAGTTTGTTTAGGTCAGACTACAATATTTGAAACCGGATAAACTCATGGGAACTCGCAAGTTCGGAGAGATACCCTCCTCGTTTTGGACCCAGAATGAGGGGACAAGGAAAAAAATGGGCCTCTCGAGACCTGAAACATTCAAGTCTCCATACACGGGTCGTTGATGAAAATTTCCTCCGAGAGTGATGCAGAGGGGAAAACCCCTCTAGCCAGCTCTAGACGCTATTCTGCGAGATCCGACGACGACCTAATTGTAGGAGCTAGAAACACAACCAGTTGCATTGGTGTTCCTGTGCATTCTTCCAATCCTCGTTCCATACCTTGTAGACTTCTCGACAATGCTCAACTTTTGTAAAGAAGCGCCTCGACGTTATCAAAGCCCCCCGATTTCTCAGTGGAGCTTCTTGAATCTGACAATCATGGTGCGACCTCGTACGCATCGCTCGGCTTGAACGTCGATGACCCGACTTATGCCTCATTCTCATTCCCGTCATTGTATGTATGTGCTTGACTCACGTGACACTTCTCATCGAAGTACGCTTACTACTTAATATGAATTAGGGCCAAATAGCTCAGATACCCATAAAATGCAAAGTGTGACTCTGATCCGCCCGGTAGCAGCAAAAAAAAAAAACTCAAAAGCCCAGTCCAAAATCATGCTCGCTCGCGGCATGCGTCAACGGGCGAGCATGAAAAAATCGTGCATGCGGAAATCGCTCCCACGCGAGAATCACGAGGGAGCAATGACCGCTTTGTTTTCTTTTTTTTCCTCACGCAAACTCCCCAGTTCAATTTAGGGTTTTGTACGTTTGGCGCGGGCGGGGCCCGCGCCAAACATAAAACCCTACATCGAACTGGGGGGTTTGTGTGAGGAAAAAAAACAAAAAACAAAGCGGTCATCGCTCCCTCGCAATCGAGCGAAAACGCCCTTCTTTTGTTTTGGATGCTTTTTTGTAAACGCAAACCTATGATTTTAACACACAAACCATACCCCGAAATACATTCAAGGTTTTAGGGTTTTTTTTTCGTGCGGGCTCCTGCTGGGCCCCGCGGTAGCGGGGTCCAGCAGGTTCCCTTTCAACGCATGGGGAGTCTCGAACTCCCCTCAAACTCTAAACAAAATGAAAGGGTTTGTGATACTAGCGGAGGGCGCCACATACCATGCGTCTTCAGAGCATGGCATGTGGTCTCACCATGCATTTTTGTCTGTTTTCTTTGCTACTGGCGTGGCGGTAGTGGCGGCTGATGGGTAGTTAGGTTTTTTCTCGCTCGACAATGGGCGAATCAGTTTTACATTTCTACTATTTGGGTATATGGTGACCAAACCCTATAAATTATCCAATTGTACCAAACACCGGAGTCATCTTTTGCCCCGCACCTCATCTGTGTAAAGCACCTACATTCCGCTCGGCGTAACACTTGGTATCAGATCGCAGCGGCGCTTGAGGAACAACTGACGCATTAACTACCTGGCGACACCCTTGCATGATTCCTCCGCGCATCTCTACCATTCCGAAGATCGAGCATCTCGTGAGGATAACAGTGAATGGAGCGATTACAACCGGCAACGAGCAGCAGTCCTCAATGAGTAATCTAGCGATGGCGGATCAGAAACACGCGAACAACGACGCACTCCAGGCGAACCAGTCGGCAACGACAACTTTCACGGTGAATGGTGTAGCACCAAGGAACCCAACGGCTAATCCAATGACAAACCCCTTCGCCTCCGCAAATCCTTTGCCTCCTCCACAGCTTGTTGGGTCGATACCTAGCACGATGGGAGGCACCGGCA
Organism: Penium margaritaceum; assembly: GCA_023375785.1. Lineage (NCBI taxonomy): Eukaryota > Viridiplantae > Streptophyta > Zygnematophyceae > Desmidiales > Peniaceae > Penium > Penium margaritaceum. The sequence goes on along the minus strand of SZWC01002526.1, from coordinate 88,206 downwards.
AAAACGCGCAGATCAATGAAGACATGTACCAGAAATTGTTGGGACTAAAGAGCCTCAATAACCATCTACTTCAACAGCTCAATGCGGCAATGGAGGAGCTTTGAGTTTCTCGTGCGTGCAAAGCAGTACTCACCAATTGAAGTTTGCAACACTCAAGTGAACCCCAGATTCAACCAGCACTCACTAAGCCCTTCGATCCCGCCAACTCCAAGGAACCGACGGTGAAAATGTGGCTGACGAGTTTGGAGGTGAACTTCACCGCTGCTAGAGACAATAACAACAAAAAGAAAATTGACCCTACGGCCTCGATTTTGCGTGATACGGCTTTACGTTGGTGGTCTGATTTAAAGGTCATCCACTGGCAGCAGGAGACTGGTGAAGCTGGATCCACGGCTCTCGCGATTTCTCTCACATTGTTGAATGCAGGCGTACTACCTCGTGAGCAGATTAATCCCATGTGGCACGACTCCCTCACGCCACCAAAAACATGGAGCGACTTTGTGCGCGCTACCCTCGCCCAATTTTGGAAGCTAAACAAGAAGTCTGACACAGGATGTAGACTCCATCGTCTACGTCAGCAGTCCAACGTGGCAGACTACACTCGACGTTTCCACGAAATCATAACTGGCAGCGACCTCACCCCCGACAAAATGTGCTTCTGCTACAATGGCCTCAAGCGAGATGATTGGAAAGCAATCGCTGTTTTCAGCATCCAAGACGACCTTCCGTGAATGGTCATAATATCCAAACACGAAATCATAACTGGTTATGATTTCAATCGCTGTCAATGTGTTTGTCAAACACATCGACAGCGGCGACTATAATGTTCGGATGCAGGAATCCAGTGGTGGGAGACCCCAAGGAACAATCCTTATCGTGACGAAGGGAATTCGTAGTCAATGGAAACCTCATCTCCCATGGATATTGAAGCCGTCCTTTAACGCAATCAACGGCTCTGTTGGAATTGCAAAAAGCCGAGGCCTATTGCAACTGCCAAAAGTGGCAACGGCAAACCAAAAAGGGGGGAAAGTCATAGAAAAGTAGCGAAAACTTGGGAAACGGCAAAGGGCAGAAGTAGACGACGAGGCTGCTGTCTGGTTGGAATATTTTGCACCGAACGATCGCCTATCTGAGTGGCTCAAATCACCGCAGACGAGGGTTCCTGAGATCACAAAGTTCATTGAGGGGTACGAGGAAGACCAACCAGCGACACTGCTATGAGTGCAACTGAGAGGTTGTAAAAGCCGTAAAATAGCACTAGTGGATGGAGGAGCTTCTCACAGTTTTATCAGCAACAACATGGTTCAAAAGCTGGATTTGCAAACCGAACCGGGAATGTTTGAAGGAAAACCCGTCGACGGGTTTTCCTTCAAACAGTTGACTTCGCAAACCACTACTGCTGTCAATGAGAGATCTGCACGACGTAACGGTCTGGATGACTTGTCCTATGATTGACCACAAAATCATCCTCGGGAGGGAATTCCTATACCGACACAATCCACAGGTTGACTAGAGCAGCGGAGTAGTATTCATCAACATTAATGGAAGAAAGTGACACCTACCTCTTGTCGAGCGACCCATGACATAGCGGCAGTTACAGGAAGCAGCAAAGGTGGAAGCAGTAGAGAAAGTTGCGGTAGCCACAAAATGTCAACCGATATTTCTGGACATGGTAAAGCGGTACCTAAGGCATGGAGCCCGAGCATGGCTAGTCCACGTGGAAACAGGAGAAGCGTAAGAAATGACAGCTGCCAAAGCAACATCAACATCCTCAACAAAGCTCATCTAGGAGTTCGAAGGGGTTATTCCTGACAAACTACCCTGAGAGTTACCATCGCAATGCAACATCAACCATCAGATAGACCTAAAGCGGGGCAGCAGACAGTGAAGGAGACCTATCGGATGAGCGAACACAAGCTGAAAGAACTCAAGAAGAAACTGGAAGAGATGCTCGGTCAGGGGTTCATCAGGCCATCCACGTCACCCTACGGTGCCCCAGTCTTTTTTGTGAAAAAGAAAACCGGGGAGATCCTGAAGTGCGTGGATTACCGAATGTTGAACGACATTACCATCAAGAACTGCTACCTCCTCCAGTGAGCAGATGAATGTTTTGATCAACACCGAGGGGCCCAAATACCCAATAAAATTGACCTACGTTGCGACTAGTTTCAGATCCGCATATCTGATAAGGACGTCGAGAAGACAGCATTTTACACCAGATATGGATACTTCAACTTCACATTCATGCCGTTTGGACTCACGAATGCCCCCACAACTTTATGGCGGCGATGAACAACATTTTATGCCCGTACCTTGATGACTTGTTTGTCATGTATCGTGACGACATCCTCGTGTACAGCCGCATCCTGGAGGAGCACGATGGACATCTCAAAAAAGTTCTTGAGGTTCTACAAAGTGGGAAATTATTTAACAAAGTCTCAAACTGCAACTCCGGTTGCTGTTTGATTGAGTTTGTGTGCAACATTATTGGCGGCGGACGGATCACCACGGACCCGAAAGAGGTAGAGGCAGTCGCTGATTGGCCGACGCCCACAAATGTGCGGGACGTCTAGGTATTTTTGGGCTTTCGCAACTACTACCATCAATTTTTAGAGGACTATGCCCGGGTGTCAATGCGTCTCTCGCATATCACCCGGAAAACCTGTTGGAATGATGCTCCTCACCATGGCAGGAGTGACTCCAAAAAGGAACACCAAAAAGACAAGCCTTAGTGGCTTAGTGGTTAATGGTGTCCACCTCTAGAGGCAGGGGCCCGGGTTCAAGTCCCACAAGATGAAATTCTGCCCTGCCTCAAGGGAGGTGGAAAATAGATGCCAGGAAGCTAGCTCAACCTCTAGAGTTNGCTTCTAGAGGAGGGAAGGGATGCCTTCCTAGGTGGGAAAAGGACAGCCTACCAAGGAGCACTCTAGAAGCCATAGAATCTGCTAGGAAGCTCCAAATCTGGCATGCTTTGGTGTTCTGGAAAGCTTAGATCAGTGGCTATAAAATGCCACTGCTTGTGAGCCTTGATAAAGTGTTAATTCCCAGTCAATTGAGGCCAAAACTATTGCCTCACTCTCTGACCAGATTTTGCCATCCTTGAACCAGTTGCCTCCATAGTTTCAGTCTCTTCAAAAACAGTTGGTGGTGTGAATCAGCCACTGCTAGGGACCCTCCAGGGTGCACACTCACCCTCAGGCCAACAAAGGGTTATGGGCCCACGCCTCTAAGGGGTTCAAAGCCAGCTTGATTTCACGCTCCCAATAGCAAGACATGGCAACCAGCGAGCAAGAGAGCAACCGCGCTGTCCTTAAGTTTGATGGGACGGGCTTTGCCTTGTGGAGGTGGCAGTTTGAGGTCTTCCTCGA
>SZWC01002526.1:55101-76644 GCA_023375785.1 Penium margaritaceum | reverse complement strand
GTCCATTGCATCGAGCTGAAACTGGGCAGCCGACCCACAGTTCAAGGAGCCTATTGGATGAGTGACCATGAGCTGACCGAGCTTAAAAGACAACTTGATCGAGATGCTCTTTCAGGGGTTCATCCTCCCATCCACATCACCATACGCCGCACCTCTCCTGTTCGTGAAAAAGAAAACTGGCAAAATGAGGATGTGCATGGACTACCGGGCGTTGAGCGACCCTACCATCAAGAACCGCTACCCTCTCCCTCGCACCGACGAACTTTCTAACCAAATCCAAGGAGCCCGGGTTCTCACCAACATTGACCTACGCAGCGGCTATCACCAGACCCACATGGTAGACGCCGACATCGAGAAGTGTCAGAATCAATGACTCCGACAAGAGTTATTTCCAGTTCTAAATAACGGTTCAGGTCCGAGACTGAACCACCTTAACCAAACGGCTCTTCGGCCAACTCGACCATTGAGATCTGTCTGTCAAATTATCCCCTAATAAAGTGACACATGTCACCCGCGTCTGGCTAGCAGAAAAGAAGCCGTTGTTCTGCTATTTTATCCTCTTGTGTTGTATAAACAGAGGATGTTCATTCCCTCCAAGTTAACCCAGTTTAGTTCTCTTCATCCTGTTCACCTTTGGTTCCGCGGCTCCACCGCCGTGTCTTCGCTCTGCTCGCTCATTGCTCACTCTGCTCTTGCCATCCACTCTCGAATCATGCCTCCTTGTCCCTTCACTTCAAATATTTTGCTCATTATTCATCAACCCGTCACTCTTGCTCAGGCCAGACTTTCTCTCGCTGGTCACCTGTCTACCTCGCACCTCGGTTCGGCACATCACTTCTCTTTCACCCTCCACGACTAACTCCTCTCAATGACTCACGCCTCCCTGATTTGGTTACCCTTCTGACGTGCTCCCACAAGCCTCCTTGCTTCTGCCTGCTTCTTTCATTACCGTCTCTCCTCACTACATTCTTCTGACATAGTATCAGAGCATCTGGTAACATCACCTGGTGTCTCCTAACCCAGTCGTCGTTTTGTTGCCGCACCCGCCGCCCTCTTCTGTCTAGCATTTATCTTCCGCCATCGCCACTTCGTGCCCCTCAGCCTCACCAGCTATTGACATCAGCAACGCTGCACCGACTGCGACTCAAGTTGGAGTGACTTTTCGTCATCCTGATCAAGCCTTGCACCCAACCCGCACCCTGGCAGACATTCGGCGACACTTCATTGATAATGGCTGCAAGGCGCTCTTGAGCCGCCGCCCGTCGCAGTCCTAGTGGAAGCTTCCTGCCGCTTCTTTGCACTGCTCCTCGCGCTCGCCACGCTCCTCCTAATCATTTTCCCTGCAGGTTCTCCACGTCTACTCTTCCACAGCTCCTATTATGACTCCATCTCAGCCCTCCATCTCTCGTAGCACTTTCTTCGCCACATCATCCTCTTCCACCATCTCCTCATTGCAGCAGAGCTTCATCCGCCGTCAGGATATCAGACACGACCAGTCTTCCTGCTCATGGCGAACCAGCTGGGGAACAAGCCGTCACTCTCCTAGTATCAGCAAAAGTCTCTACTCATTGCTGCAGCCGACTTCCTCGTGCTGTCAGGACATCGAACACCACCAGTCTTCTGGCCCGTCGGTCTCGTACCAACTGGGGAACAAGCCGTCACTCTCCTGACATCAGAGCAGCTGGTTGCCTCATTCTCCTCTCCGGCAGCTCACTTCACATTTTCTTCATCCTCCTCTTTCCCTCACTACTCCATCAACTTCATCTCCACTCATTGCATCACCAACGTCATCCTCATCCTCCTCTTCCTCAACTCCGCAAAATCGTCTCAGCAACCCCAGCATCCTCTATCTTATCATTCTGCTTGAGCATCAGCCTCAGCCTCTTCAGCAACATCATCTCCCTCATCGTTCTCATCTTACAAAGCGCATGTGGTTTCACTCCTACGCCCACCTCAGCTTCATCAAATCCAACGCCTTCCGCATCGTTCTCCGCTCGGCACAAGGACCCGCCCGGTCGCATTGCCATTCTTGCAACAACCTGCGTCCACGCCAAAACGTCCATAGCGCATGCAGCTCGCCCCTACGCCTAGATCATGTATAAGCCACTCTCCACCTTTGTCCTCATCATCAGCTTCATCCACATCTGCTATCAGCACAAGGATCTGCACGAGCTAGCTGCCCACTTCGCAGCAGCCTGCATCCAAACCTGTAGCAGATTTCTCATGGCGCGTCGGCGTTTGCCTTCTCCTTGCCGCATTCTACCCCTCTACTCAGCAGCACACGTGGTTTTTCCCCTGCGCCCGCTCCAGCAAGATTATTCCACTGCCTTCCATCAGCTTTGATCATCCGCTCAGCCCACAAACCCGCCCGGTCGCGTCGCCATTCTCGCAACGACCTGGGCCCATGCCACAACTTCCGCAGCGCACGAGGCCTTCCCCTACGCCCAACCCGTCATTATTTGTCTTCCCCTCAACATCCACAAATCCTCAGCAATCCTCATAACCTCATTCCTCAGGCTACAACAATGGCCAGCCCCTGGAAAGACTGCCCAACCCTCGAGGAAGATGGGAGTAACATCTACATCTGGTCTCACAAGCTACTGACAATCACCAGCACCATCTTCATCAATGAATACCGTGTGTCCGATGTCCTCCTTGGCGCTTACGAACATCAACGCATTCCATAAGAGTCCTCTCACTTCTACCACACAACCTTCCTGCTGATCTGCGGGAACCTTTTGAACCTTGTTGACATGTCCTTCCACCATGTTCGAGAAAATGCAAGAAATGGACCCGAACCCTGGTTCAGTCTACAACAAGAGGCATTGAAGCGACGCTGGATCACCCTCAAATTCCGAGACAATCCTGACTTTCCTTCCCTCCCAAAGGAACTCAGTGACAGAACATTCCTCATAATTGACCTGGTGGACCCGGAGGAAGAAGAGGAAGAAGTGGAAGAGCCAGTCACGGAGGGCCCTGCACCACTTCCACGTCCTGCTGCAGAAATCTCCCAAGGACATGCTGCCAAGATCCACTGCAAACAAGAAAGCAATATCAAAGAGTGGCAACCAAAAATCTACACCTTTCTCTATCTAGAGCTTATTGGTGGGTTCGCAATCACCAATGCCCTCCTTGGCAGACCCATGTACCTCGGCAAGCGATGCTCCCCTGTAGAGATGGCCAAGAAATAGAACAATCTAAACCAAGGAATCAGAACCTGGCTGTGACACTTCATGAGCTGAGACCTCCATCCCTTGCTCTCTGCTCACCCACAAGATCTTGGAGCCATGTGGAAGAATATCCTCGAACACTGCAATGGCCAACTTCCTGCTGATTGGGAGAAATATTGTTACTTACTCTTGTCGGACTCAGGGGGTTTGTTGGAGAATCAAGGACTCTGACAAGAGTTATTTCCACTTCTCAACAAGGGTTCAGGTCCGAGACCAAACCACCTTACCCTAACGGCTCTTCGGCCAACTCGACCGTTGAGATCCGTCTGTCAAGTTATCCCCAAATAAAGTGACACATGTCACCCGCGTCCGGCTAGCGGAAAGAAGCCGTTGCTCTACTATTTTGTCCTCTTCTACTGTATAAACGGAGAATGTTCATTCCCTCCAAGTTAACCCAGAACAGTTCTCTTCATCCTGTTTGCCTTTGGTTCCGCGGCTTCGCCACCGTGTCTTCACTCTGCTCGCTCATCGCTCACTCTGCTCTCGCCATCCACTCTCAGATCATGCCTCCTTGCCCCGTCACTTCAAATCCTTCACTCAACATTCATCAACTCATCACTCTTGCTCCGGCCAGACTTTTTTCTTGCTGGTCACCTGTCTACCTTGCACCTTCGTTCGGTAGATCACTTCTCTTCACTTCTAACTCCTTCCGATGACTCACGCCTCCTTGCTTTTGTCACCCTTCTGACGTGCTCCCACAGGCCTCCTTGCTTCTGCCTGCTTCTGCCATTACCGTCTCTCCTCACTGCATTCTTCTGACAAGAAGATGGCATTACAAATCCTCAACGGGCATTTTAAGTTCATGATCATGCCGTTTGGACTCACGAATCCCCTAGGGACGTTCATGGCAGCCATGAGCGAAATTTTTTGCGCGTACCTTGACGATGTTGTTGTGGTGTACCTTGACGACATCCTGGTGTACAACTGTACTCCAAAGGAGCACGATGGACATCTCCATAAAGTTCTTGAAGTTTTACAAAGAGAGAAGCTCTTTAGAAAACTCTCGAAGTGCAACTTCAGTTGTAGTTTGATCAACTTCTTGGGCCACATCATCAACGGCGGACACATCGCCATGGATCCCAAAAAAGTGGCGGCAGTCGCTGATTGGCCAGCGCTGACCAACATCGGAGACGTCCAAGTTTTCCTCGGTTTCTCAAATTACTACCAACGTTTTGTATGTGATTATGCCCGAGTGTCGGTGCCTCTCTCTGATCTCACTCAAAAAGAAAACGAGTGGCGGTGGGGAGACATCAAACAAGAAGTGTTAACCGCTTTGCATAATGCACTTACCTTGGCGCCAGCCCTACGATTGACCGATCCAACGATCGACTACATCATGGCTACGGACGCCTCCGACCGAGCCATTGGCGTGGTTCTCCTACAGGATCACGACAACGGAGAACAACCGGTCGCGTACATGTCGCGAAGTTGCACGGACCAGAACTAAACTACGCTGTACACAAGCAGGAGATGATGGTGGTCGTACACGCATTTAAGACATGGCGGTACTACCTTGAATGCCACTGATGTGTCATACGTACCAACCATCACGCGCTGAAACATCCAAAGACGCAGTCGAATCTGAGCCGTTGTAAAACCCGGTGGATGGAGTTTCTCAAATCTGGGTTTGACTACACTATCGAGTACCAGCCGGGCAAAACCAACCCAGCAGATGCACTCAGCCGCCAACCGTACTTGATGACTGAAGCAACGATACTTCAATTGCAACAAGATCCATATCTTGAGCAGTTGTTCACATGTGCCTATGACCAGCGTGGCGGCTACGACCAACATGGCGGATACGACAAAGCCAAGTTATGGTATGACCCATCCTATTGGCGACGGCAATTCACGCCAGGTGGTCGTACCCCCGAGCGATGAACTCCCCGCATACTGCTCGAGGAGAGCCATGATACAGGTCCAGGATGACACGTCGGAGAAGACAAGACGCTGAAGAAGCTGACAAATTTCTATTGGTGAGACAAGATGTAGACCAACGTGGCCAGCTTCTGCAAATCGTGTGACACATGTCAGCGATACAAATTCTGTTGCACACAGCCACCCAGACTTATGCAGCCACTACCCATTCCAACGTAACCGTGGACCGACATTTCCATGGACTTCGTCACTGGATTACCGGTCACACCTGAGGGCTATGATTGTGGTTTTCCACAGGTTTTCCAAACTTTCCCATTTCATCCCGACAACGACCACAGTCACCGTCGAAGGGACAGTATGAGTTTTTCTAAACAACATTGTACGGCTACACTGTGTGCCAAAAACCATCACAAGAGATAGAGTTTTTGGCATAAACAAATGACTCGCTACGGCAGTCGGATCCAGCTTTCTCCAGCGTTCCACCCTCAAACTGACGGTCAAACTGAGCGAACCAATCAGACGCTCGAACAACTTCTCCGAACATTATACGAGGCACACGCGACGGATTGGACGACCAAACATCCGACCGTCAAACTCGCGTATACCTCGCCAAAGTCCACCGCAGTGGGTAAAAAACCGTTCAAAGTGATGTATTGCAAACTTCCCGCCACACCAGCCGGACTTCACAGCCAGAGCATCATTTCTTGTGGTTGACATCCATTGTTGTGACTTCTCCACCATCTGGGATGAAACACGGCAGACGCTCGCTAAGACACAAGTGGCAATGAAGCGAGCAGCCAATGGATGTTTCCCCCGCTGGCGACAGAGTTCTCCTCTGTTCGGCAAGCATCAAACTTCATGGAGCCGACTGTTCGAAACTCAAACCCCGCTGGTTGGGACCGTTTGAGATCAAGGGCATGCAAACCCCTGTGGTTGCACGACTCAAACTTCCCGACACCATGCAATTTCAGCCCGTGTTCCACATCAACAGGCTCAAGCACTACAGAGACCCCGGTAAGAATTTCCCGGGCAGGGATGTGCCCCCCCCCCCTCCTCCTGTGCAAGTGGACGAGGACACGGAGTACGTCATCAATGACATCCTCGGCCATCGAGGATGTGGCAAGACAACGGACCACTTTGTTAAGTGGCACGACTATGACACCGCGCACTATAGCTGGGAACCCTACGCCAACCTCCGCGGCGTTGATCATCTAATTGACAGATGTTTGCGCCATCACCGGGCTACATCTGTAGGCATGCCGGGACGTTGCGACTAAAAAGGAGGAAGGGGGAGTGTTACGTGCCAGACGTACACGAGTCCCTGAAATTTCCGAGTGGGCATTTCTATCTTCACGTTCATAGCTGAAGTGGGAGGGTCCGTTCAGCCCTCCCTCCTTGCTGAAGCGAGGGGTGGTTGTGCACCACCCCTCGCGTCAGCAAGGGCGGGCCGACGGCCAGCATTTCGCTGGCCGCCGGCCAGCTGGCTGCCGGCCGGCTGGACGGCCGGTGACCAGCCAAGTGACTGGCCGGCTACCAGCCGCCAGCCGCCAATCTCGGCCGCAGCCCGATCGGTGGCTGAAGGGCCGCGAGGGCCTTGAGGGCGAGGCCTTGTAGCCTCGTGCCCTTGCCCCCGCTCGCCCTCCTCCCAAGCAAGCGAGCAAGGACGAGGAAGGGGGGCGAGGGACGAGAGATGAGAGATGCGAGAGAGCCATGGCGCGAAATCGGCAGCGTGCCTTCCATGCAACTATTTCACACCAGAACGTAGAAAATGAAAATCAAAGTTTGTTTGTGACGAACTTTGACATAAATTGACGCAATAACTCATGCGAACTCACAAGTTCAAGGTAAAAACCCCTGATTTGGATCCTAGAGTCAGGGATAATGTTGAAAACATAAATGGGCCTCCGGAGACTCGAAATGTTTTTGTCTCCCTGCTCTAGGTCGTAGATGACGATTGCCCCTAAGTCCTGCGAAGGGGGTAAATCCGTGACACGGACTGAGAACGCCATTCTGCGAACTCCGACAACGACTTCAGAGCAGGAGCTCAAGGTTGCGGCCCGTTACAGTGGTTCTCAGAGCTAGACAATCCCCGCGACCAAGGGTTCGACGGAAACGGCGGCTACGTCATGTGTAAAACGCCGCCAACAGCTACAAGCAGTAGCAGAAATACCATAAGGGACTACGCCATCTATACTTTACAATTTGAAGTGCCGTAAATTGTGTTAGAAAGCTCTTGAGGAGCTCTTCTTCACCATACTCATTCCTTTTGGCTTCCTCTTACATCCAAGGGGCTAGTTGATTTTTTGTGGGACGGGGTGGGGAGTGCCCACCCCCAAAACACCAACTTCTCCCATCTTTTTAAGACTCCTTCCTTCCTCCTTCATCCAAAATTTGAGACAGTGCCCTTTACCAAGATTAGAGACTCTTACGGCCTGAGAGCACCCTACAAAGAATGAGGACGACACCTTGAAGATTTTTAACGACTCTCCAACGCCACCGGCTCAAGGGAGATGCCGCCCAAGAACGCGAGAGGCATCAAGGAGTGTGAAGAGAAGGCCAAGGAAGACAAGTAGACAAGAGGAAGATAAGAATTTGGAGGAAAGAGTGAAGGACTTGCTAGGAATGGTAAAAACTCCTCTTTTCACTCTTCGCTCTTCTTTTATGAGCGACAATCACATTTCTTTTCATTCCCTTGTATTGTAATTTTCTGTTTTCCTTGATTCTAGTCACTACCATTTGCGTGAGTCATGGCTTAGGAAGACAAGTCTCAGAATCCACGTGCTTGTGCTGAACCGTGGTGGCCTAGAGAAACTCTATGTTTCTACCACGTGGTTGTGCCGGCCGTGGCGTCCTAGGAAAACATAAACCAAATCTATAATTACCTCATCGATCGTGAAAACAATGAGACTTCAAGAGGTGATTTCTCTTCGAATTGGTGGGATGATCCTCACAACGGTCTTCACCTGCTGGTTGCACGGGTGACGAGATGGAAAATTCCAGACCATCCAAGACCAACAAGGACAAGATGGTGATGGTCTCACCACATGCCCTCGGCAAACTCCAACTTTTGGAAGCCGTCACCGCGAGCACGGTTACCAAACCAAAGACAACTATACTTTCAAAGGCAACCGGCGCCAACCTCGGTGACACCGAGAAGCGTGCGGAAGCCAGAAAAGTACTCGACGAGCACGTCAACGCGCACATGGGTGATCCCCATGTGACGGACGACGCGCTCAGGGAAGACGACCCGGGTGTGGACCCCGACGAAGAGCACGACGTCCACAATGGCGAATGCGAGAGGATCACGATCATCACCATCGTCGTGTGGCAAGCTCGAACCGATTGCTCGAGAATGGCAAGGGGCTCGCCGGATTGCCTGAAGCTGCCGACAGCAGGGAGCCTGCCGAGAGTACAAAGGCACAAAAAGCAGCCACGCAGAAAAGTTTCCGTGAGAACGAGCCGGACGACATCGCCGCAAAGGCAGTTTGCGATGACCGCTGAAGGCTTGCTGAGTTGGCCGCCGAGGCGGCGGGCCGACTCAAGATCACCATCGATGGTGGAGGTGAGGCACCACCCGGAGGAGTGGGGCAGACCCCCCTTCCTACGATGTGGCCGCAATGGGGCAGACCAGTGCCCACTCAAACATCGTCACTGACGACAGCCTCCTCCAGAAGGGAGTTATGGTTAATTATCTGCTTTCTATACACTGTTCAATGCCAGCATGTCTACGATACAGGTCACGAGATGTCTTTGACGAAGGTGTTGATACTTCTTGGCTCAGCTAAAGAAAGTGGAGGACGACGTGAAGGAAGACGCACCATAAGAGATCAAATCTCTATTAGTGGAGCTCTCAGATTTATTCCAAGACCCATTGGCTGAGCTTCCACCAGAACGACACATGGGCCATATAACTCCGCTGAAACTGGAGGCGACTCCTTCGTTCAGACCCATATATCGCCCTAGTCTAGCATAAAGGTAAGAGGTTGGGCACCAAATCAAAGAGTACCTTGCCAAAGGATGGATCGAGCCAAGTAGCTTGCCGTACGTATGCCGATCCTTTTTGTGAACAAAAAAGACGATGATTTACGCATGTGCTTGGACTAGCAGGCGTTGAACAAGCTGAAGGTGAAAAATGCGGATTGAGGACCTATTTGACCAACTCCAAGGTGCAAAAGTATTTTCGTCCTTGAATTTGTCTAAAAGGTGCCATCAAATCCCCATCAGGGAAGATGATGTACCCAAAACCGTGTTTTGAACACACACGAGACACTATCAATTTTGAGTGTCATGCTTAGGGCTTACGAATATCCCGGCAACCTTCCAAGAAGAAATGAACCGAACGTTCACCAAGCAACTTGGTCAGTTTGTCTCGGTTTACCTAGACGACATCCCAGTTTTCTCCAAATCAATGGAAGAGCACATAGAAGATCTACGCAAAGTCCTCGCAATCCTTTGGGAATAGAAGTTCTATGTGAAAGTGAGCAAGTGCAAGTTTGTACAAGATGAGCTCGAATACCTTGGACACATCATTGGCAAGGACGACATCTGTGTTGACCCACGAAAGGTCCAAGCTGTGGTGAACTGGCCATGCTCAGAAAATGTTGGGCAGATTTGGTCTTTCCTTGGCCTTGCAAACTTCTTTCAATAATCTATGCAAGGGTATTCGACCCTGGTAGCACTGCTAGCGAGGCTCACGTGAAAAGACGTGCATTGGGAATGGACATCTGATTGTGAGAACGCCTTTCTCAAATTCAAAGAGCTTCTATCCACGGCACCCGTCCTACCTCTCCCAGATCCATCGTAACCGTAGGAGGTTCAATGTGATGCGTCGATCGTAGGACTCGGATTTGTTCTCGTGTAGAACGGTCACCCAGTTGCTCATGAGAGCTGGAAGCTCATCCCCCCGGAAACGCGGTACATGACTGGGGATCAAGAGCTTCTTGTGGTAGTACACGCTTTCAAGATGTGGCATTGCTACATCGAGGGTGTTGAAGGGGGTGTGACGGTCGTGACTGACCATAACCCATTGGTGTTTTCCGACTACAAACAAACCTGTCAAGATAACAGACGCATTGGAGCAAATACCTGAGCCAATTTTTGTTCACATGGGAATATCAGCCAGAACACATCAATGTGGCTGATACACTAAGCCAACAGCCTGTGGAAAGCAAAGCAACCATCGAGGTCGGTGGATGTTTTATGGCCATTGCGACGGCAACCATGCAAACACCTAAGCCCCCTGCACCTCTACAGCAACCACCTCGAGAGATTATCTACTACAACGGTTTTGTAAACAGGATCCGGATGGGATCCTGTGTGGATTTTTGGTTTCAAGACTCGTAGTCTAGAAAAGTAGGGATTGGTGGAAGCCGCAGGAATCTTTTGGCACAAAGAACAAGTTGTTGTGCCAGACTCAGAAGGCCTTCGAGTGAAGATTATCTCCCAGTTTCACGACCCGCCGGTCGCAGGTCATGTGGGGCCTCGAAAGACCGGGCAGGCACTCTCGGACCACTATTGGTGGCTAGGATGGAGTGTCAATGTCCGTAAGAATTGCATGACATGGGACCCATGTCTTCGTAACAAGGCTAGTAACAAGAAGCCTGTTGGACTCCTCCAACAGCTTCCCATTCTTGGGACTCCATGGGAGGGAGTCAACATAGACTTCATTATGGGTCTTCCGGACGCGGCCCGTGGTCATGATGCAATACTAGTAGTTGTTAATCTTCTGACAAATATATCACACTTCATTCCTACAACCACTGATGTGAACGTAGAGGAGACCGCTCGTCTTTTCTTTGAGGGTGTCATAAAGTACCATGGCTTGCCGTTGAGCATTATCTTCGATCGAGATAAAACAATTGCTAGTAAGTTCTGGCACAAAAAGTATGAGTACTTCGACAGTGAGTCGTAAATGTCGATAACGTTTCACCCTCAAACTGACGGACAAACAAAGTGCATGAACTGCACTTTGGAACAAATACTCTGCATGTGAGTGGATCCAGCCATGAATGACTAGGACGAATTCCTCGTGCCAGTAGAGTTTGCGGTGAATACCTCGGTGAACAAGTCTACACAGTTTGCACCGTTTGTGTCAAATAGTGGTTGGCATCCAGTGGTACCCTCTTCATTGGTGAAGAGTGGGAGTACAAGAGGCCAGGTTCCTTCCGCTCAAGCTTTTGTCGAGTATAGACTCCTTGTTACAGGAGGCAAAGGGTCAAGTTCAAGCTACTCGGCAACGACGAGAGGCATTTGCCGACAAATGTCGTCGTGAGATCTTGTTTGACATCGGTGACAAAGTGTTTCTTTGCACTAAGAAACTTTGGCTGAAGTTGCCAGGGGCACAAAAAAATCTATCGAAATGGATTGGGTCGTTTTCCCATTGTTGCACGCATCGCACCAGTGGCATAGTGATTGCTGCTTCCGCCGAGTATAAAGATACATGACGTGTTTCATGTGAGCCCGTTGGCTCCATACACGGTATAGAGAACCGTTCAGCCACCACTGGCAATCCTTGCTGTCGACGGCCAATATGAGGTTCTTTGTCTACTCCAACACCAAGAGCGTACACTCTGATCATGGATTGTTAGAGAATAGCTCATTCATTGGGCCGGGTATGGACCTAAACATAACTCATGGGAGCCCGAATCTTTGTTGCCCACAGGGGTTGTCAACGAGTATTGGAGTGAGCTGGCAGCTCGCACAGATTGACGCGTGTCAGGGGGCACTATCGAAACGCGAAAAAATTGAACAACATTCCCCCAGGGCGGTATTAATGGACTGTGACCATAGGAGGTTGGGGACGTCCAACATGGTTGTCGTGCGGATGCTTCAGCCTAAAGGGGGGAGGCCGCTAGCCGTGCTAACCGACAAGCTACAACTTAGGTCAAAGTTCCATGCACGTGTTGAGCTGGTGATTGAAACTATCTAATTTCTTTCACAATGTTGATAAATCACTGACTGAAAATCCTGTTTGTTGTTCATGGACCGAGACGGTTCATAGTAAGTGGGGAGGAATGTAGCGGGCTGGCCGGTTCAGTCCTCCCTCATCGCTGAAGCGAGGGTTGGTTGCACACCACCCTTTGCGTCAGCAAGGGCTGGCCGACGGCCAGCACTTCGTTGGCCGCTGTCCAGCTGGCTGCCGGCCGGCTAGACGGCCGGCGGCCGGCCAAATGACCGGCCGGCCACCACCCGCCAGCCACCAGCCACCGATCGCGGCATCAGTCCGATTGGCGGCTGAAGGGCCGCGAGGGCCTTGAGGGCAAGGCCTCATGGCCTCATGCCCTTGCTCCCACTCGCCTTTCTTGCAAGCGAACGAGCGAGGACGAGGGAGGGGGCGAGGGACGAGAGACGAGAGATGTGTGAGAGCCCTGGCGCAAAACTGCCAGCGTGCCTCGCACGCAACAATTTCGCCTCCGGTTGATAAAAACGTAAATCAAAATTCCATTTGTGATGAACTTCGACATAAATTAGCGGAAAAACTCATGCAATTCACGTATGCGAGGTAAAAATCTCTGGTTTGGGTCCCAAAACTAGGGATAAGGTTAAGAACGCAAATGGGCCTCCAGAGACTCAAAACATTCGAGTCTCCCTGCTGGGGGTTGCTGGTGACAAAGCCCCTCAGTCCTGTGAAGGGGGTAATCCCCTGACGCAGACTAAGAACGCCATTGTGCAAACTCGGAAGTCAACTTCAGAGCAGGAGCTCAAGGTTTCGTTCCGTTACCATAGCCCACCACGCAACGACTTCAAGATTTTTCCTTCGTTCTACTGAGGGCATTGTGGCGAACTACACAACCTCCGATGTTCTGTTCCAGACATTTTTGACAACTTTGACCACCCTCTAGAATTGTCGAACAGAAGTGTCGTGAACCATATTGGTGTTTTGATATCGTTCCGTCGACTTCTCGACGGTGTTGGACTTCAATAAAGAAGCACCTTGATATTCTCAAAGCCCCTCGACTTCCCGGTTGAACTTTTTGAACCCGCCACTCACGGCGCGAACTCACACGCGCCGCTTGACTCAAGCACCGATGACCAAACATATGTTTCATTCTCATTCTCGACATTGTATATATGTGTTTGGTCGTTCTAACACTTGTTATTGAAGAACACTTACCTCTATTTACAGATTTCTTAAGTTTCTCAAATCCTAAAACCGTGTTGTGCCTTGCAACTCATACCTGTTCACCATCTACGCTCAGTCTCGCGTAACACTGCTTGGTCGTAACATTGAGTTGGATGAAATAGCTTGGATACCCACACCGCGTTAACTGTTAAGCTGGCGTTTTTGCTCGATTGCAATGTAGGGTTTTATGTTTTGTGTAGGCTACACCCGCGTAACAAATACAAAACCCTTAATCGTAACACGGGATTTGCGCGTCGAAAAAAAGAACAAAAGGGTCTTTGCTCCATCGGGATCGAGCGAAAAATCCCATTTCAAATTTTTGAATTTTTTTCATGGCACACAAACCACCCCTGGTTTATGGACAAAATACTTTCAAACCCAACCCCTCATTACATTCGGGGTTGAGGGTTTTGTTTTTTGCACCGGCATCTGTTGGACCCTACGGTAGCGGGGCTCAGCAAATGCCTTTTTGACGCAAATCCCTCCACGCAAACTCCACGCAAACCCCTCAATCAATCATAAATACCTCAAAAGAGGTGTTTGTCATTGTTGGAGGTGCATGATGACGTCAGCATTCCAACGCTGCATTTCATGCAGAGAAGACATAGCTTTTTTTGTGGATACGTCGTATCTTTTTTTCGACCTCTGGATATAATAGCTTTAATCTTGTCCATACTGCTACGGACCAGATGTACATGAGTCCCTAATCTTTCCGTGTGGGCATTTCTGTCGAGGGCAATTCGGCCAACTGCCCTTGCCCTCCAGTGCCTTCCCGAACCTTCTGACAGCTTCGACCACTTTCCTGAAACTACGACAGAAGTATGGCGACCTTTTGGTTGACTTCTCAACGCACCGAGACGAATCTGGATTTATAAAGATGCATCGCGCATCTTCAGCCGTCGATCCTCAAAGCCCCCCGACTTCTCGGTGGAGCTTCTTGAATCCGACCACTCACAGCACGTCTCCGCACACGTCGCTCGACGTCCGACTTAATGACCCGGACTACATCTCATTTGTAATTCGACACTTGTATATATGAAAAATGGGTGTTCCGACACTTGTCATTGAAGTACACTTACCGCTAATTAAAAATTGCTCAAGTGTCCCAAATTCTCAAAGTGTCTTTACCTTGCAACGTCTACCTATTCACCATCCACGTTCCGTTCGGCGTAATACTTGGTATCAGAGCGCTTAGGTACTGGAGAGGCACCCAACTACTTTACCCATCCGAAGAACTTCTTCACATAAGCCGTCAGCGCATCTCGCACATCAAGACTTTGCAGACTTCGCGACTATGGCGTGAGGCGAGCGAGCGCACCCGACGACCAGCAATGGGTCTTCGATGACGACTTCGGCGATGGAGGAGCATAACGTGCCCATGCACTTGAACCCTGAAGCAACCACGAATGCTGGCATGGCAGGCTACGTGGCAGCCGGCTCAACCCCAAGGGCTCCAGTGGCCACCCCGGCAGTGGATCCGACGGCGATGAACCAGCGGCCCATACCGGCAGCCACGCCGTCAATGACTGGGACGACAGGTGGCATTGGACGACAGGCACGGATCAACGAGGAACTGGCAAACCGTATCTCCGCGCTCGAGAGGGTCGACAGCCATCTGCTCAAATAACTCAATGTCGCACTGGAGGCTCTTCGCAATGCAAGTGCACAAGAAGCGGTGCTCGTCGAGAGAAATTCCCAACTCTCGAGCGAACCAAAAATTCGTCCGACTCCACCTGAACCGTTTCATCCTGCAAACTCCAAAGGACCAACGGTTCGGATGTAGCTGACGAGTTTAGAGGTGTATTTCACAGTTGCTTGGGTCAATGAAGGTCGCAAAAAAATTGACCTCGCGGCCGTGCTTCTGCGTGGCACGGCTGTTAAGTTGGTGGTCTGATCTAAAGTCCATCCAATGGCAGCAGGAGACCGGCGAAGCCTCATCAACGGCCATAGGCGCCCGTCTCATATCGCCCACCGCTGGCGTTCTACCCTTGGAGCAGATAAACTCGTAATGGCAAGACGCGCTGACACCACCAACCGACTTGAATGAGTTCGCGCGTGCAATACTCACACCATTTGGAAGGTTGAACAAGAAGTTTGACAATCAGTACAAGCTCCAGCGTCTAAGTTAGCAGTCTAGCGTGGCAGAGCACATGCGGAGATTTTGCGAGACTATTACCGGAGCACACATCGCCCCCAATGAACTCTGTTTCCACCATAACAACAGCTTCAAATGGGACATCCTGCAAGCGATCGCCATTTTTGACATCCAAAATGACCTACCGCGGATGATCGCAGCAGTAGAAATGATTCGATTGTGCCGAATACAACGCTCGGATCCAGGAATCCTACGGTTAGCAACCTCCCAACCACAATTATCGTAGGAACAGAAAGAACCAGTCGACGGACTCCTCGACTCCGATGGAAGTGGACGCCGTCGACCAAAAGGATACGCAAACCTGCTACAACTGCGGAAAAGTCGGGCACACCGCTCGAAACTGTTGAAGCAAGCAACATGCCAAAAAGAGAGGGAAGTCGCAGAAAAATGAGTCGGAAAACGGCAAGGGGCAGGAGTGAAAGGCGTAACTCTTGTCCGTGAGGAGCGATCTGCGCCGAACGATCACCCACCTAAACGATCTACATCACCGCAGAGGGTTTCTGATATTGCAAAGTTCGATTTGGGGTATGAGGACGACCAACCAGCAATACTGCTAAAAGTTCAGCCTTGAGGATGTAAAATTCGCAAAACGGTACCAGCACTATTGGATGGAGGAGCTTCACACAGCTTCATAAGCAACGACATGGTCTACAAGTTGGGTTTGCAGAACAAACCAGGGGTGTTTGAAGGAAAAACCGTTGATGGGAGATTGCACATACGGAGACTCCGAGAACCATTACGGCTACAAGTAGAAGATCTACGGGATGCAACGGTCTGGAAGACATGCCCGGTGAGTGACCATGAAATCATTCTTGGACGTAACTTCCTGTACCAGCACAATCCGCAGGCTGACTCGAACATTGACGACGTCTACGTGGAAGTTAACGGCGCCAAGCGACATCTTCCACGCGTGAGGCGGAAGACGACAGCCAAAGCAGCAGAGGTGGAAGCAGTAGAGGAAGCTGCGATAGCCAAAAAGCGACAACCTGTGTAGCCGATACCGCTCAACGTGGCCAAGCACTACACATGACGAGGAACTCGTGTGTGGCTCATGCATCTTGAGCCAATGGAGGAAGCAGAAGTGGCAGCACCTGACTCATCGGCCTCATCAGCCTCATCAACGTCATCAGCCTCATCGGCCTCATCGGCATCAACTAAGTTCGCGATGATACCCGAAGAGTTTGCACCACTCGTCCAAGAGTTTGCGAACTTCTTCCCCGACAACCTTTCGAAAACTCTACCTCCTCAACGCGACATCAACCATCGCATCGAACTAAAGTAGGGCAGCAGACCTACAATTCGAGGGGCCTATCGGATCAGCGATCACAAGCTGACCGAGCTGAAAAAGCAACTCGACGAGATGCTCAGTCAGGGGTTCATCTGCCCATCCACGTCACCATACGTTGCACCAGTCGTGTTTGTAAAAACGAAAACTGGCAAAATGCGGATGTGCATGGACTACCGGGCGTTGAACGATGCTACCATCAAGAACCGCTACCCTCTCCCCCGAGGCGACGAGAATTTCAACCAATTTCAAGGGGCTCAAATTTTCAGCAAAATCGACTTGGGCAGCAGCTATCACAAGAGACGCATGGCAGACACCGACATCGAGAAGACGGTGTTCCGAACTTGCTACGGGCACTTTGAGTTCTCAGTCATGTCGTTTGGACTCACAAATGCTCCAGCGACCTTTATGGCGGCAATGAACAACATTGTTCGCCCGTACCTCAACGATTTCTTCGTGGTGTATCTGGACGACATTCTGGTGTACACCCGAACCCCGGAGGAGCACAATGGAAACCTACAAAAAGCCCTCAAAGTTTTGCAAAGAGATTTTTTTGGAAACCTCTCGAAGTGCAACTTTGGTCGTCGTTTTATTGAGTTTTTGGATCACATCATCAACGGCGGACGGATCACCATGGATCTGAAAAATGTGGCAGCAGTCGCTGATTGGTCGACACCAACCAACGTTCAAGACATTCAAGTTTTCCTCGGCTTCTGCAACTATTATCGGCGCTTCATACCGGATTACACCCAATTTTCAGCGATCTCACTTGGAAAGAGAACGAGTGGAGATGGGAAGACAGCGAACAAGAAGCGTTCACCGCTTTGCGGAACGCTTCAACCTTGGTGCCAGCCCTACGATGAGCCAATCCAACGATCGACTATGTCATGGCTACGGACGCCTCTGATCAAGCCATTGGCGCGGCCCTCCTACAAGACCACGGCAACGGCGAGCAACCGGTCGCATATAAGTCAAGAAAGTTGCGGTGACCGGAACTCAACCTCGCCGTACACGAGAAAGAGATGTTGGCGGTCGTGCACGTATTTAAGACATGGCGATGCTATCTTGAATGCCGCCGATGCATCGTGCGTACCGACCATCACGCGCTGAAGTATTTGAAGTCGTAGCCAAACCGGAGTCGACGTCAAACCCGATGGATGGAGTTCCTCGAATCTGGGTTCGACTACGATATCGAATACCGGCCAGGCAAAACCAACCCGGCGGATGCGCTCAGTCACCGACCAGACTTAATGGCCGAAGCAGCAACGCTATAGCTATAACAAGATTCTTATCTCGAGTAGTTGTTTGCACGAGGCTACGAGTAACATGGCGGATACGACAAGACAAAATTCTGGTTCGACGCACCCGATTGGCGGCGACGATTCACACGCCAGGTGGTCGTCCCTTCGAATGACGAACTCCGCCGCATGCTGCTCGAGGAGTGCCACGACACACGTCCAGGAGGGCACTTCGGAGAAGACAAGACGCTAATGAAGCTGGCAAAACACTACTGGTGGGACAAGACGCATTTGACGTGGCCAACTTCTGCAAATCCTGCGACACGTGTCACCGACAAAAATCTCGTTGCACACGGCCACCCGGACTCATGCAGCTGCTCCCCGTTCCGACGGGACCATGGGTCAACATCTTCGTGGACTTCGTCACAGGATTACCAATCACGCCCGAGGGGTATGGCGCAATCCTCGTGGTTGTAGACAGGTTCTCCAAAATGTCCTACTTCATCCCGACTACGACCACCGTCACCGCCGAAGGAACAGCACGGTTGTTTCTAAACAACAGCGTACGGCTACACGTTGTTCCAAGAACCATCACAAGCGACATGGACGATCGATTCACGAGCCGTTTTTGGCGCGAATTGATGACTCGCTACGTCAGCAAAATCCAGCTCTCCACGGCGTTTCATCCACAAACCGACGGCTAAACCAAGCGCACCAATCAGACGCTCGAACAGCTTCTCCGCACTTTGTGTAAACCCCATTGAACGGATCGGGCACGAAAACTGCCGACCGCCAAAATCGCGTACAACTCAACGATCTCCACCGCAACGAGTAAAACTCCAATCAAAGTGGTGTATGGCAAAATTCCCGCCACACTGGCAGGTTCGCACACCCAGAGCAATATTCCCGCGGTTGACGTCCAACACCGCAACTTCACCACTATCTGGGAGGAAACACGGCAAACGCTCGCGAAGACGCAAGCGGCAATGAAGCGAGCAGCTGACAAGCATCGCAGCGACAATGTCTTCGCCGCTGGCGATCGCGTCCTCCTCAGCTCTACGAACATCAAACTCCAAGGAGCCGACTATTCCAAGCTCAAACCTCGATGGTTGGGACCGTTTGAGATCGAGCGCATGCAAACCCCAGTGGTCGCGCGACTCAAACTCCGCAACACTATGCAAGTTCATCCGGTCTTCCACATCAACAGACTCAAGCACTACCAAGATCCCGGAGAGAACTTACCCAGCAGGGATGTCCCTCCCCCTCATCCTGTTCAAGTTGACGAGGACACCGAGTACGTCATCGAGGACATCCTTGGCCACCGACGACGTGGCAAAACGACAGAGTACCTTGTCAAGTGGCACGGCTACGATGCCGCGAACAACAGCTGGGAACCCTACGACAACCTCCGAGACGTCGATCATCTCATCGACGGTTATTACCGCCGTCTCCGGGCCACATCTGTACGCGCGCCGGGACGTTGCGGCTAAAAGGGGGGGAAGTGTTACGTACCAAACGTACACGAGTCCCCTATCTTTCCGCGTGGGCATTTCTGTCAGTACACGCATAGCCCTGCGCCACGAGACCTCGATTTTTGTTCCGACGGTCAAGGGCAATTCAGCCAACTGCCCTTACCCTCCAATGCATTCCTGAACGTTCTGAGAGCTTCGACCACTTTCCCGAAACTACGACAGAAGTATAGTGACCTTTTGGTCAACTTTGACACACTGAGAAGAATTTGG
Source organism: Penium margaritaceum (assembly GCA_023375785.1). Taxonomy (NCBI): domain Eukaryota; kingdom Viridiplantae; phylum Streptophyta; class Zygnematophyceae; order Desmidiales; family Peniaceae; genus Penium; species Penium margaritaceum. The sequence goes on along the minus strand of SZWC01002526.1, from coordinate 56,994 downwards.
ATTTAGAAAGATGCATTGCGCATTTTCGACCGTCGATCTTGGAAGCCCCCGGACTTCTCGGCAAAGCTTCTCAAATCCGACCACTCACGGCGCGCCTTCGCACGCATCGCTCGACGTCCGACTCAATGACCCGGACTAGGTGTCATTTGTAAATCAAGAATCGTATGTATGTGTTTGGTCGTTCGGACACTTGTCAGCGAAGTACACTTACCGTTAAATGCAAATTGCATAAGTGTCCCAAATTCTCCAAGTGTCTTTGCCTCGCAACTTCTACCTGTTCACCATCCACGTTCCTTTTTGGCGTAACACGTACTTGGCATGCCGTCCCTAATTTAGGAGATGCGGTCACGCTAGGTTCAAATTTGGACATGGTGGGTATTCGCTCCGTCCCATTGAGTTCCACTGACCATTTTCATTTTCCTTTTTTTTGTGTGGCAATAGAGGCGCCTTGGAGGTGGTCACCCTTTTTGCTGGCACCATTACAGTGGGGGCTTACAGCTGTAGATATCGGTGGAGTACGTCGCGTCAAAAGGGCAGAGCTCTCGGTGTTTCAGTCGCGAATGGTCACGAGTGAGGTCGGCTTTGCCGACGATGCCCGTTTGTCACACGGGTCTCACCGCGTCGCGTCGTCATAGAGCGTAACTACCCCTTTCGAAGCTACGACGTATGTTCGTGCACGAAGTTATGATTATATCACAATCGTATCCGTTGTGACACCCACTTCATTTCGTGCTCTCTTTCCTTTTAGTCGAGAGTCTGTTTTGTACAATTTCTTCCCGTCGGTAGAATAATCTATAGGTTTTTATAAAAATCTCTCACGTGCTTCTAAATATCGGTGTCTATGATGCATCTCTTTATAAAAAGATGCATCGCGACATCTCATATGCGATTTTGGGTCTTTCTCCTCGCGGAAGTCAGAATGCGACCTCAGAACCCCTTTTGTCTTTTGTAACTGCCACATGGATCCAAACTTGACCGTGCCAGCTGGCATGGTCAGAGTTTGGCAAGCAGTTTTGACCTACATTTGCGAAAACGTCAAAACGTTTTCGCTCTACATTCCTCCCCCTTTAGGACCAAATCGTCCCGATTTGTGATCTTTTCTTGGAGAAAAAGACCTGCACATCACGAAAAAAAACAACAGTGAGAAGGAATCCTCTTGTTTTTATGACCGTCACATTTGTCAAAACAATAATTTTTATCACTCGAGGTCTTATGGCACTTTGAAGTACAATACCAAATCTCAACCTTTGACAAGGGATGGCGGCGCATCCTCCCCCTTTTGTAAGGAGCGCCCTTGCGACGTGTGTCCAGGCGTCCCCGTTACACACTACGCGGTAGCCAAGGTATTTTGCCAAAACCTCATGAAGGGGTTTGTGCCAGGGTGGTACCCCCGAGGGCACGTCGTCGTGACCGGGCAGCCAGTTCCTCCCAGTACTCGGTTACGGCTGCTTTTGGCATCCGAGACTCTGGCTCCCATGAGTTGTGTTCAGGTCCACAACCGGCCCAATGCACAAGGTACTCCTTGACCACTCGTCCGTGAAGTGCACGCTCTCGGTGCTGGAGGATACGGTGTACCTCACATTGGCCTTCAACGGCAAGAACTGCTGGCGGGGGTGGTTGAACAGTCCCATTTGCCGTGTATGGTGCAAGAAGGCTCACGTGGAAGACGTTGTGGATACGCATTGCGGAGGGGAGCGCGAGACGGTAGGCCACTGGGCCCACCTCATGCGTGATCACGAAGGGTCCTAACCACTTTGGCAACATCTTACGTGCACCAGGCGTCTTCAGCCGTAAATGTTTTGTGCTGAGAAGCACTCGCTCGCCAACGGAGAATTTGACCTCACGTCTGGACTTGTCAGCATAGACCTTTTGACGTTGTCGAGCTGCGTACAG
>SZWC01002525.1:141478-168627 GCA_023375785.1 Penium margaritaceum | reverse complement strand
CTCTCTCTCTCTCTCTCTCTCTCATTCTTCTAACTTATGTAAGTCAGGGCTGTAGAATAGGGCCCTGCAGACGTTTCCTTAGCTGATGGGTAATGCAGCTTCAAAGTGTGCAATAATGCACATTTCTGTACAACGATTACACATCGTTTCATTCTGGATTGACCAACCACACCTTTATAGGCAAGCAAAACAGACATCCAGTAACTCCTTGTACTGTTGCTTCTGGTTTTTTTATGTTCCATGCCATTTTTTACAGGTGCCATCCAACCTGAGAATCCAAACAACAGCTCAAACACAAGCAATGGTACGAGTCCAAGCTCCCCCAGCAGCAGCAACAGGAGTAACAACAGCAGCAGCAACAGCAGCAACAACAGCAACAGCAACAGCAGTAGCAGCAGCAACAACAGCAGCAGCAACAATAGTAGCAGCAACAGCAGTACCAGCAACAGCACTAGCAGTACTAGCAGTGGATCGACTGGAGTGATCATAGGAGTTGTGGTGGTTGTGGTGGTTGTGGTTGTGGCTGCCGTTGTGGGCTTTCTCTTCTGGAAAAAAAAGTGGTGCTGCGGAAAGCAGCGTGAGGACCTGGAGTCCGGGGTGGAGACGGATGCCATTGCACAACATTCTGCACTGACAGGCAGGGTGGTTGGCACCGATGTGGAAAAACACGACTGGGAGGCACAACTATTCCGCCGGTTCACAATGTCGGAAATGTGCAAGGCCACGAACAACTTCAGCGAGGAACGGTTAGTCGGTAAAGGAGGGTTTGGTGCTGTATACTTGGGAGACGGTCCAGGGGGTCAGAAGTGGGCTGTGAAGAAGGCAATCAAGAAGCAGTCAAGCAAGGCTTCTGAAGTGAGTGGCGTGGACAGCGCGTTCAAGCAGGAGGTGCTGAAGCTGTCGAGGGTGTCGCACCGCCACCTTGTACGCCTTCTAGGCTACTGCGCGGACAAGGGTGAGGAGATTGTTGTGTATGAGTACGTGGGAAACGGCTGCCTAAAAAAAGCCATGCATAGGCAGGACAGTGTGCTGACTCTGGACCAGCGTGTTAGCATTGCGGCTGGAGTGGCCGAGGGACTGCGCTATCTGCACGAGCAGCGGCCGCCTGTGGTGCACCGCGACATCAAGCCCGACAACATTCTTTTGGATGAGCAGTGGCAGGCCAAGGTGGCGGACTTTGGACTTCTCAGGGAGATGGACCAGGGCCAGTCTGTCTACACGTGTGGGGCCGGCACCCCAGGCTACATCGACCCTGACTACTGGACCACACAGCGCCTCACGGCAGCATCCGACGTGTACAGCTTTGGCACGGTTCTTCTGGAGCTCATCACAGGGAGGCCCCTGTCAGTGGAGAAGAACGAAGACATCCGCCATGCCGCCTTGGTGCAGGCTCCTGCAAACCTTCCCCCTGGCCTAGCAAGCTTAGATTTCACTTTCAACAACTCCTCCAGTGGCATGGAAAACAGCCAGCACGACAAGCCAGAGAGCTCCAGATCCAGCAGTGACTATGGAGGTGTCCACAGCATGGCACGCAGCAGCATCAGCAGCAGCACCAGCGGTACAGATGGCATGATCAAGTCAGGCACAGAAGACAACAGCAGCTGTGGGGCAGCATCCTCTGGGTACGGCCTCCCACCGCTTTTGCCACAGCAGACCAAGCATCGTGTTCCCACTGCCATGCCTCTGCGTGCATGGGTGGCATCTGTGAGAGACCGCTACGGCGTAGGGCCGACGTGGGCGAGTGTGGTTGTTGATCCAAGGCTGCAGGTGGAAAGCTCTAGGCTGGAACTTGTTCAGGCTCTCCTTGAGATTGGCCTGGACTGCAGCACATTGCACCCATACGAGCGGCCAACCATGAATGTTGTTGCAATGCATCTTTCTGCCATTTTTTCCCAGCTATCCAGGGGTGTGGTTTCGTGAGACGGACCGGTTGGCTGTTGTAGCAGTTGTTTGCAGCATTGTTTTATGTGCCTTCTAAGTACCATTGCTCTGCCTCACCATTTTCAGTCACCATTGTCACCGCCGCACACTGCTGTGAATGCAAGGACTATGTCACCATCAGCAGTGCAGCCCCCAACACTGAAAGTTAGATTGTCACCCGAGTCACGCGCTCCTCTCTTCACTAGTCCCTAGTTCTGCAGCTGATTCCAGAAGCACGGTGTCCACCTCTTTTGCTCTTGCTGTAGAGATGGCATCATTCTCTCCCACCACAGGTGCTTGTGGCTGCTTCTGATGCTTACCTTAGAACTGGTTGCTACTTGAACTTCTCTTCTGTGTCACTATGTCTTCCTCTACTATAAAATGCATAAAAAAACTAGTCAGGTTCCTTCTTCTGTGCTGATGTCAAGCCTGTCTGCATGCACTATGGACGAGGGGGAGGGAGTGGGGATGGAGGGAATGCAGCAAATTTCTGGAATTTAAATGGCCGTTTTCTTTATTCTCAGGGTCATTGGTCTGCTACTCTTTCAGCTTTTAAGGTGACTCTTAGCGATGTTCCCAGATTCATGCTGTTGGGTTACGAAGTGCCCCTCGTAATAAAATAATTGTTGAAAAATCACAGAATAAGGCATTGTTTCCCCTCTTTCATTTTCCCCATATCACTCTGGGCTTTTGCAAACTGGGCTTTGTCTTCCTGAATGCTTCCCATGACACCCCAAACTCCCCAGACATTTAACAAGAGTGGCCACTCTTCTGGCAACCTAGAGGTTGAAAATTTAGTGCAAAAATTGCTTTGTATTTTCATCATTTTACATACATGCAAGGATACCTGGACAGTGAAAAGGAGACAGATGGATGGAGAGAGAATTGGAGAGAGACCCAAAGGCAAAAGGGGAAACATGCCATGAGGGGAGGGAGGGGGAGGGCAGGGGGGGGAAGGTGGAGCATGTCTACCTCTTGTGTAGACACAAAACCTTTGCATGAAAATGTATCAAGAAAGATTTCCACATCATGAACATCCAGCTGAATTGGATGGATAATTTTCTGTATCTCGTTGAGAGTAAACATAGATTGAGGAATTCCTATACAAAACAGATGTTTTTCAAAGTGAAATTCAACGTGTAAGAGACCCTCCTTATACACAAAAGAAGGCAGTGAGAGCAAACTGTTGTGTTGTGAGCCTTTCCCCTCTGTCTGCAAAGCTGACTGTAAGAACTCGCCCGTGTTCATGCTCATGCACATCCCTAGTGCGGACCCAGCTGGCACTAGAGTGTTTAAGTAGCAAATGTTGTTACTTGGTGATCTGTCTTCTCTGCTTGCAGGTAAACACCGGCTGGAGGGGTAAGCAACAGAACTGCACCTTCAAACCGTTAGCAGACATCAGCTAACATCAGCCTACATCAGCCTCAATGTAGCAGACACGTAGATTGCAGAAAAAGGCGGCTGAAATGGCTGGCTCGTCAGGAGCAGTGGGGGCTGCCGCAGGGCAGTCCTCAAACACAACAGGGGCTACCATATGGCAGTCCTCAAACTCAATAGTGGCTACCACAAGTCAAACTACTGGAGCAATCGTTAGTGCGTCCGCACTATCGCAACGTCTTAGATCTTTGGGAGGAATCCCGGTCTTTGAAGGGAACCACTTTCCGCTCGGGAGATGGCAGTTCAAACTGGCAATGAAAGTACACGGCTTCATCAAGCTACTAAAAGAAGAGGAGCACGTTCCTGCGGTGGGCTCACCGGAGCATGAGGTATAAAGAGAACCAAATGATATTGTCATGTCATTCCTGAGCAACAAGTTTGCTAAGAAGTATGTTCCCATGATTGCCGGGTACACGCTCGCTTCTGAAGCTTACGAGAAGATCAAGCCCGTGCACCAATCCACCTCCCTCGCAAATAGATTATTCATTCTACAACGGCTGATCAACATGCGGGTGAATGAGGGCGAATCAATCCCTGATTTCCTACAGGATTATGAAGGACTCCTTGGTGAGGCTCGCCAGATGAACTAGGACCTTGACAAAAACATGTAAGCCATCATCCTCCTCATGGCGCTACCAGAGAGCTGGAGCCCAATGATCACCGTCATGGGCGGTTGGAAGGACGATGACCTGACGTACATGGCATTGTCCGAGTACGTGCGGAACGAGGCCATGCGACGTAGGGGAAGTGAGGCTAGCTTCTCAGCCTATGCCGCACGCTACGGCGGCCGCGAGAGCAAAGGGTGAGCCTCTGGTCAAAAAGGTGGCAACAGAAGTAGTGACGGTGGAGGCAACAATTTCGGCAAGGCTCCCAAGTAACAGGGCAACTGCCAAAAATGCGGTAAACCTGGGCACCGGGCAATAGAATTCAGGTCGCCAAAGAAGGAAGACGGAGGAAGCGGTGGGAACAAAGGCAGAAAGAAGGGTGGAAAAAAAGCCACCAATATGATGGCACAGTGTACGCCTCCGGCAAAAGGAGAGCTGCTGCTCATGCCAGGAGCTTTCGGGCTCGGCTTCGTCATCGACCATCACGCTAGCAACAATCGGGCTGGATTTGTCTCCATCGGCCCCACTGAGCGGTGGTTCAAATGCACAAACGGTAGTGTTGTGACCACAAAGGACGTGGGAGACAAGCTGGTGAGCATCAGCCTCAATGGTGGGGAGAAGGATCTACGGCTACTTGACCTGGTCTATATGCCCTTGTTTGTGGCAAACCTCCTATCCGTGTAAAAAATAATAGACGACGACATGATGGTGGTGTTCACGCAGAAGAAGGCGGTCATCGCCAGGAATGAGGAAATCAAGGTCCTCTATGCCAACAAAGATCTTGTGGCACAGGTCCCACGGGTTGACGGGCTCTACGTATTGCAAAAAATGGTAACAAAGAGCTCGGAAGACGAGGGTCATGCGGGTGCGGCGGAGGTAGTGGTCTTGGCACCAGCGCAAGAGATCACACCTATGGAAACTGAAAAGGCATCCTCTGTCGCAAAGGAGAAAGACCCTAATCTGTGGCATAGACGCTTTGGGCACATTGCAAACATCACGCTCCAAGTCATCCAGCAACGAGAGTTGGTCTCCAGCATGGATGGTTACAAGAAGGATGCGGTTGGGTGTGGCAGCCTGTGTGAACTTTGCCTCCAAGGCAAGACCAAGCAAACGCGCTTTGAGCGCAACGGTCGCTGCGCAGAATCAGCCCTCGACCCGATTCACACTGATGTGTGCGAACCCTTTCGCACGGCGGCAAACAGTGGTAGCAAGTGTTTTCTGACCTTCATCGACGACCACAGCCGCAACGTGTGGATCTTCTTTCTCAAAACCAAGGGAGAGGTCAAAGAAAAGATGCAGAAGTTTGTTCCCATGGTGGAGCACCAGACTGGAAAGAAAGTCAAAGCAATACAAAGCAACAACGGCGGAGAGTATGAAGCATGCAAGAGCTGGTCGGACAACATGGGATCAACCACCAGCCCACAACTCCCTACACACCACAAAGCAATCGTGCGGCCGAGCAGATGAATCAGACCATCCTCGGCATGGTGCGTAGCATGCTATTTGATGCAAAACTTCCACTTTGCATTTGGGCAAAAGCGGCAAGAATGGCATGCTACATTGTCAACCTGACTACTGCGGCTGCTCTGGGCAGGTCCTGCAAGAAAAAGGGCAAGCAATTGATGACGCCACAAGATGTATGGTCAGGGAAGAAGCTAGATGTATCACACCTCAAAATCTTTGGCTGCACCGCATGGACAAAGGTGGAGGTGGGAGAGGGTGGCGGCAAGCTAGATGCAAGAGAACGAAAGTGTGTGATTGCGGGCTATGAGACAGCCCACAAGACCTACCGCTTTTGGGACCTTGCAGCAAGAAGACTCATCACCATCCAAAACGTGACCTTTGACGAGAGAAAACAAGGCAAAGAAGAGGTGCTTAATCCCACACAAGCTCCAAAAGAGGGAGAGTCTTTGGTAGTCCTGGAGTCAGGAGATGAAGCTCCCAAAAACTGACAACTAGTGCAAGTGCAGCAGGCCATAAAGAAGAGTGATGTGGCAGGGAGAGCGGCTGCGCAGGCTAACGCAGCGGCGAGCTTCGACACATAGTTGGAGACGTCCGAGGCCTCTGAAAGTAGCTCTGAGGCCAGTTGCTCTTCAAAGGAAGAAAGCTTAACTCCAGGGCAGCCAACAGCACAGGAGCAATATCACCACAAAGAGAAAACATCCACCAGTAACGCAGTGTCGCAGCACACAATAGAGAAAGCAAACTCCAAAGTACGACGCTGACACCGGAAGCTGGACTGGATTGAGCTGGTCCTGTCTGGCTCAGGGAGAGCCATTCATTGTGGCTAAGGCACTGGCAAGGCCCGATGCGGCCAAGTGGAAGGAGGCGGTGGACATCGAGCTTGCGTCCATCGAAGAAAATGGCACGTGGGTGCTGGTGGACAGACCCGCTAACGCTCACGTGGTGGGCTCAAAGTGGGTGATCAGGTTGAAGCGGAAGCAAGATGATAGCATCAACAAGTACAAGGCAAGGGTCATGGCAAAAGGATTCTCACAGCATGAAGGGTCAGAGTACGATGAGACCTTTATACCAGTCACGACGATCTTATCATGTAGCATGTCCATCGCAGCGAGTCTGAGGACATGGGACATCTCGAGTACTACCTCGTCATTGCTATTCACCACAACAAAAGATCAGGCACAATTGAGCTCAACTAAACCAAGTACATGATTGGCGTCTTGAAGCGCTACAACATGGAGGACTGCAAACCCGTCAGCACCCCCATGCCCTCTAACTGCAAGCTCATGTCTTCCATGTCGCCAAGCAACAAGGCAAACCGGCGGGAGATGCAAAACATTCCGTACCAGTTCGCCGTCAAGAGCCTCATGTATGCGATGGTGCGATCACGACCTGACATTGCTCATGCGGTGGGCCATGTGAGCGTGTTTGTGGCCAACCCTGGGCCAAAACATTGGCAGGCCGTGAAGTGGATCTTTTGCTACCGAAAAAAGACTCGGTACGTGGGACTTTGGTTTGGAGGTCTAGAAGGATCAGAATCGCTGCAACTGACATGCTACAGTGATTTGGACTGGGGAAGGCGGATTGAGCACAGGAGTTCCACCTCAAGGTTTGTCTATATTCTCAACGGTGCTGCGGTCTCCTGGGCAAGCAAGAAGCAGGACTACGTCTTGCTTTCTAGTGCTGAGGCAGAGTACATTGCACTTTCTGAAGTGTGTCAGGAAACACAGTGACTTCGCAGTTTGCTTGATGAGATCAAGTCACCATAAGAGGAAGCAAGAGTTATCTGCATCGACAACCAAAGTGCCATTGCTATGGCAAAGGATGACATGATCTTCCGACGTACAAAGCACATCGACATGAGGTACCACTACTCACGTGACCTTGTCGCCAAGGGTGTCGTGGAACTGGAGCACGTCGCAACCACAAAATTCTTGCAGACTTCTTGACAAAGCCGCTAGACAACGACTTGTATGTTGCAGGTCCTCAAGGATTCGGCATGGTAGATGCAAGAGACGAGAACTAAAGACCAAGAAAGTTGAAGTGCGCAAACACAACACAGAGCTACGGATTCATGCGGAAGAAAACTACCACAGCAAGAGGCCTAAGGTGCAATGGAGAGATTGTTGTTCTTTAATGCCCCATGGCCACTAGTATGGCTTAACGGACAAGTTGGGCATGCACTGCTCCCTTGGAGTAAGTCCTCCAAACCATGTGCGTGGTGGAAGTCCAAGCGAGATACCAGAAGTGTAGCGCAATGGATAGCATGTTCGACTTAGGGACAACAAGTCCTGTGATCGAGCCTTGATGTGCACAAGAAGGTTTTTTTGCCTTCTTGTCCAAGGGAAATTTCTTAGACATTCCTCCATGCATGAGGAAGATGTGCCACTTGGCGGTCAGTGGATGTGCCAATTGGCAAGCTAGTGAGGTTGTTTGGAGTGGCCACCCCAAAAATGCCACTACCCACACACATTAGATGTTGGCCTGAGGGTGAGTTTGCACCCTAGAGGGTCCCTAGCAGTGGCTAGGTCACACCACCAACTGTTTTTGGAGAGACTGAAACTGTGGAGGAAACAAGTTCGAAGGATGGCAGAAAACTGTTCACAGACTGAGGCAATAGTTTTGGCCTGTATTGACTGGGAATGTACACTTTTATCAAGGCTCACAAGCTATGGAAATTTATAGCCACTGATCTAAGCTTTCCAGAACACCAAAGCATGCCAGATTTGAAGCTTCCTAGCAGATTCTATGGCTTCTAGAGTTTCTATTGGTAGGCTGTCCTTTTTCCCACCTAGGAAGGTATCAATTCCCTCCTCTAGAAGCTTCTGCCCCTTCCTAGATTCCTCAGGTTGCTTTTAGTAGGAGGGAAGGTGTCCAGAAGACCAAGACACCTCTAGATACCTTGTAGGACAAGTCACCCCTTCTAGAAGGTGTGCCACCTTCCTGGACCCTCACATGGTCTTCTAGAAACTTAAAGAGGAACTCTAGAGGTTGAGCTAGCTTCCTGGCATCTATTCTCCACCTCCCTTGAGGCAGGGCAGAATTTCATCTTGTGGAACTTGAATCCAGGCCCCTGCCTCTAGAGGTAGACACCATTAACCACTAAGCCACTAAGGCTTGTGTTTTTGGTGTTCCTTGTTGGAGTCACTCTTGCCATGGTGAGGAGCATTACTCCAACATTAGAAGCCAGGCCTAGGACTATGTTTACTAGGCTCATTCCTCATTCTTGTTACACAATCTAGCCTTAGGTACTCCTCACAGAGTTGGCCAACTAAGGAACACTATAAAGAAGACACTGGTTGGTCTAAGCCCCAGGAGTTAGTCTTTGACTAGCACCTTGTGCAAAAGTGACCAAATATTAAGTGGACACAGTTGCTAACAACTGATTTCCTAGGAACTGCTCAGTGTGGAACCGTGATCCTCAGTTGATATCTTCTCCTAGGTGGAATGCTAGGAGCGGACGGCACATGCTATTGTGTTGGCCCTGTTTTCTAGTCCGTTTGCCTCATGCCGGTTGACAGAAATGCTTGTTGTCCCCGCTTGACTAAGTTCCAAATGGTCCGCACACATCAGACTGAACGAGGTCCAAGTTCATTGCCAAACATCGTCCATCACGCTCAAAAGTTCTCTATCTTCACATTGCCTCAAAGACATGGCTCACAAAGCTTTTTACACTAAACATTCTAGTGGTGGGTTCAGTTTTAGCAAATTCCTATTCTGCTGAAATCTACACTCCATTTAATTTCTGGTAGAAACATTAGTAGGAGCTGGGGTAGCGGCTCCATCCAAGGACAGAGCTGAGCATTAAAAAAGCTCAAAATGGCAGCAGTAGGCATCATGACAACAAACCAAGCTTTGGATGTCGGAACAGGAGGAGATTGATAGGCTTTGAGCAACAAGTGTATGGGACTGGAAGGGAATCCATTATGCTTGAGAATGGTTGTTGAGTCACTCAAAATAACAGAATATGTATAGAGCTCGAGTCTGGGGCAAATCATCCCTCTCACAAGTTACACCACTTAGTAGTCATGAAGGCCAAGGCTCACTCACTAGTGTCCACAACCTCATACAAGAGAGAAAACAAGCCTAGAAATCAGGATAAAAAATCACACACAACCTAAAGAGCTTGAGACTACTCTCATAGCACACTCCTAGAGGTCATATAGTCCAAGATTCAATGGGAAAGGGCCAAGTGTCTTTGGCTTGTACACAAGCAAGGGAGGAGGATCTCACCTCACCTAAATAGTAAGGAGAGTCAACTTCTTCCTGGTCAACACACTCTGAGAAGGTCATCCTAAGATCAAGGGCCCTTTGTCAGGCACACTTCGGTCGTGGCTCCGCAGGGATAGCCAATCCGCGGGGGAGAGATCAGGGTAACCTGAGGTCCGCGCAAGGAACGCTGGCTATCGTGGATGCAGTAGAGCATGGGATGGCGCGGAATCCAGTGGCGGTGAAGAAGTAGCGGCTTCCCTACGGATATCTCAAGCGCTTTTGGCGGAAGCCGAAGAAGCGGGAAAAGATGGCGGAGAGATCCTCGGCACAAAGGGAACGAGGACCAAACCGCAGAAAAAGACGCGCAGACACTGACAATGCGCAGGAAGGACAAGAGAGGGATGGAGTAATCTAGGGAGTAACAACCAATCAACATGACGAGCGGGAGCAGTAATCACGGAGGAATCCCTGGAGACGCACCGCGGAAGATGAAGATTCAAGGAAGGATACGAAGACCGAGCAAACAAGCCGTGCATGAAGAAGACAACTAGTAGAAGATGTGTTGGGTGTGTGTGTGTGGACGAGACCTGCAGTGCGTAGCCGCACCGCGTGGAAGTCCAAGTAGGATAAAAGAAGGATGCCATGAGAGGGATGAGACCGCTGGCGTGTAGACATGCCATGCGGAGTCCCAAGTAGATAAGGCCTAGGCAGCGGTAGGACAGAGAGATGTCAGTCTTGATTGCTCATGCATCCGTACTCCAGTGTCATGTACTCTGCCTTCGATTCTCAAAGACATTTACTCGATCCCATTCCTGCACTCCGCGCCCTGCTCCTTTGCCTTCTATTGCCTCCGTAGTTCCATCCGCGGTCTTGGGGACAAAGTGCGTGAAGAACCAAGCCCGGGGTGAGGTGAGTTGTCGGCGGTGCCCTTGCCGAGGAACGGGGTTCCGCGGAAAGGAGCCGGAGGCCACGAGGTGGCGGGCTCGCGTGTGGCGAGAAGTGGGCCGCGGAGTGTCACTCATCGGTGTGGTTCTTACCCAGGCGTCCAGATCAGTGGTCCGCGAAATTGTCTTTTGATCAAGATTAGTGTCTGAAGTCCCCAGCATATCAGGCCTTAGTAATAACTGCATAGAGGATACAAAATTCGCAGACAGCGTGGAGAAAATTGAGGCCGGGGCAAAATTGGGGCCATCAGTGTCATGGTGCGGTGAGCGTGGACAGTTCCTCGCTCTTTGTTCAGCGGAACTACACATGACCTCCAGATCAGTCGTTGATGTCGACAGCCAGCTACGTACATCGTGACATCAGGCGGCGGCAACAGCAGCAGCTGCCTGTGCGGTGCTTTCTGCCACGCCGTGCTGCCACTTTTGCAGGCAGCCGGGACTCCTTGCCTGCACTGTCCCGTGCCCCAGTCAGCTCCTCACCAGGCTCCGATCCGCTCGCCCAGCACCGACGAGTGATCAAGTGGCTGGAGCAGCTTCACTGGCGTCTCATCATGGAAGCGTTGGACGAACGCGTGGAGGTGGAAACCGTCCACAGCTCCGGCAGCCACGGATCCATCCAGCACCAGCAAGGACAGGAGGAGCAGGAGAAGGTACCATTGGGAGCACAGTGGTTCTCCGATGCACCACCATCAGTGGAAGAATCCTCCGGTGGTGGGGGACTTTAAGCCTATCGCGGATTGGTCTACTGGCGTCATGGCGGGTAGGAACCGCTGGTAGTTGGCAGCACAACGGCGAAACACGCACCTTCACCAATGCACCCACAGACTCTAGTACAGATGCTCGAGGAATCAGGGACCTTCGGGGTCCCAACGGCGGACGAGCAGTAGTCGTTAATGCACCTGCAACAAGCTGGATCACCAGACTCCGCGCTGGCAGGGATGGTTCCGGTGGATGTGTCAGCGGAATCACCTGTGACTGGCCTGCGGCAGCAGCAGATGGCCCCACCAATGCTCCACTGAAGGGACATACAGATGGGGATGCCGGTGCCCTCGCAAACACCAGGATCCACGCAGCTACCGGTGAGTCAGCTTCCCGTGAGTCAGCCCTTCCCGCCTACGGGAGCGACGACAGTAGAACTAGCCGCACGCTCCCAGATAATGGGATTGCCACAACCGCCGATACACTCACTGTAGTAGCCCCTGGGAATCGAACAGGCAGGGATGCCACCATAGCTCTCCGCATCCGGACCAGTGCCGCAACAGATGACTCCTCTCCAGCCAAGCGCGGGCATGCCGCAGATGGGGATGCCCCCACACCATACCACACCAAGGGCACCACCGCAACAGCAAATGCACCCATCCCAGATGATAACGAGCGTGACGCAGGCGGGAGCGATGCCACATCCGCATGCGCCTGGACTGCATCAGCAAACTCAGCAGACGTGGCAGCCCATACCGCAAGCAGGAGTGGTGGCACAACCTCCTGTGACGATGCCACAGCGGGGGAATCATGGTGGAGGTATCACTCACCAGAGGCCACGGTTCAACAACAACCATTGATCTATCAGCAACAGGTGCTTGGGGGCACGGCACAGATGGGTACCATGATTCAGCTTTCCGCTACCACCCCACCCCTATGGATGACCCAGCACCAGCAGCCCATGGGTACAACGGAGGCGAGAACAATACCGCAAATACTCGGGCCCAAGGGGCCGCTGCAGCCAACCATGACTGCTCATCAGCAGTTTCCCCACCAGCAGCTGGTTGGAGCAATGCTGCGGGTGTGGCCCTCCAAGCACCGCCGCCCATGACACAGCCACCGCGGACGATGTAGAGCCACCCGCATCCGCCCCTACAGTAGGCACTTGTGGCTCAACACTCTGCTGGGGCAATGAGGGCCCTGGCTGCCAACACAGGGCCAGCGGTTCCCCCTCACTCCGCGGCTGTGATTCCCGCCAGAAAAACGTACTGGGTGTCCCAGGTGACGGCACCATTGGCATATGGGACTCAAGTCCCGCCCCTGGGATGGCATTCTCCTCCATACCTTACACGGCCTCTGCAGTAGCACCCTCTTCCTGGTACATGCTTCCCCCACCCATGCTCGTGGGCCAGCCCCATATGCCGACCCCTCCGACTGGATACTCCGCAGCCCCACCTGCACTCCCCCTGCCATATGCAGTGACTGCATCGACGACTAACCGCAGTACCGTCCCGCAGCTGCAATACATCCGTTCTGAGCTAGCAAACATTCCGCGGCTGGACTCCTTCAAGGGTGCCCCAGAGGAGGATCCTTGAATCTGGCTCAAACAAATCACACTCTATGCTAGCATCGGCCGAATCCCGCCTGACCTCTGTCTTGCCACCGCGGAACTCCACCTTCAAGTGGCTACAGCTGACTGGTACAACGCGCGCGCACCTTTCCCATCTTTCAAAGAATTTGGTAACGCCCTCATCGAGAGCTTCAAACACTTGACGAAGGAAGAAGCATTGCAGAAGATCGAGAAGGAGGTCATGCGCAAGGACGATGACATCCGCAGATTCTTGGACAAGTTCCTGACCTGGGCTTCGGTGGCCAAAAACCCACAAGGGGAAAGTCTGCTGCTGTGGGTCCTGCTACAGAACCTCATTCGTGCACTCCCAGACAAAATTAGCAGCCTCATGATCGCTGATTGCTACTGTTCCCTCCAAGAGCCCGTGTAGGACGCTACCCCTATCTTCACCAGACAGCGGTCCACGCGACAATACCAAAGCGGTGAGACCCATGCACCCCCCTCCTCGCACAACCCGCTTCCGCAGCAGCAGAGGCCAAGGGCTTGTTATAACTGCCAGAGCCTAGAGCACATTGCCCAAGATTGCCCGCGTAAGCGACAAGCAGCTCCGTGCCCTGACCCAGTCTCTCAGGATCCTATGGTCCAGCAGTGGCACCAGCACTATAACCAGATGTGGCCAGGTCAGCAGCAAAAGCAGAAGCGGCAACAGCAGCCGTAACAACAGCAGCAACCGCAGCCACCCCCTGGGCAGGATCAGGTGGCGCAGGGAACAGGTCAGGGTATCTTGCCGAACCCGACGCCAAACCCCGCGGCCGGTGCCCGCAATGTGAAGCTGGGTTTGCCCATGGCGGAGGATGAGACCACAGAGGTGACTCCCACGCCTAAGGAAACAGAACTCATTACACGAGCTTGCCGGCTCAAGCTCCGCGGATGGGACCTACAAGAAGCTCCACAACTCCAGAGCGATGTGCGGCGAAGGGTAGAGGTCGCAGAGGCCCGGCTGCAGGAGGCTGTAGCTGCCCGCTCCGTGCGACCCGTTGAGAAGCGCCGTGTCGCGGATCACGCGCCTGTGGAGCACCCAGATACTCCGACCACCCCATCCGCTCCCCAGACTACTACCATTACCACACCAGACTCCACGGATCCCGTGGAAAGGCTCTTCACCACTCCCATCGCCTCTGTGAACTTCTTTGACTTCCTGCGTCTCCATCCCAAGCTGGCTCCGTGGCTCAAAGAAGAGTTCACCACAGCCAATCATCCCCTCCAGACCGTTGGTATCTCCCCCACTTGTACCACTCCGCACCACGGCACCCAGAACACCCGACGGGTCATGTCCGGGACTCCACCGGGATTAACCACATAAGAAATGGAATGGGGATGCGCGCCACAGCCTCTAGAACCACCCCGCCGCGATAACCGCCACTACGAGGTCGCCTGCTGCGTGATCTGGATTTGTGGTCGCAAGTTCCTTGCCATAATCGGCACCGGTGCAACCCACACCACCGTGGCCCTCCGCGTCCTATGTCTAGTCTGATGGGCAGACCGCATCCTTCCAATGCGCTGGCTGTTTAGCAATTCCGGGGGAGGGATGGATTACGGGGATGGAGAAGTGTGGGGATTACCCTTGCAGGTGGGATCTCTTCACAAACCGATGAATTTCCAAGTCACACAGGCCCAGACCTATGATGTTCTCCTGGGCATGGACTATCTCCTTCCGCGGCAGGGCAACCTTTTGTTTTCCTTGGGCGTTATGGAGCGCCACGGGTACGAAGCAGTACGCCCTCATCACTGTGGGCAACCGAATAACGGTGCCAGTTACCAGCGGTGTGCTCTTCTCCCTCTCATATGCAGTGTAGGAAGATTCACACACACGCTCCCAGCGCAGCCAAGCCCCAGCGGAGCACGACCTTGACGCGGAGCAGGTTCTTGTCGAAGAGTGGCGTGAACTATCCGCGGATCATGCGGGACCAGGCGTGCGTGCAAGTCTTCTTGGGCTGTGGCAGCAGAGCGAGCAGGCGTTCGGCCAGGGCCTTTCCCTGGATGACGACGAGGAATTCTACCCCATCCACGACCAAGTGACATCTCCCTCCCCGCGGTGGGACCACATCCTGCACCCTCGTCTCTCACCAGCACAAAAGTAGGACTTTTGGGACCTGTTGGACTCCTTTTCCGACATCTTCACTGGCTTCGCGATAGACCTTGGAGCCGTCAACGCCTTCCACATCATCAACACCGGAGCAGCTGCCGTGATCAAGCAGAAAGTCCGTCGGATCCTCCCTGATCAGGAGCAGATCATCAACGAGGGCCTCGTGGAACTGAAAGTGCAAGGTGTAATAGTCCCCATCGTCAGCCTCTGGCGAGCCAACTTGGTCATTGTTGGCAAACCGGATGGATCCAAGTGCTTCTGTGTCGACTTCCGCGATCTCAACCGAGTCACGGAGGAAGATGCCTACCCCATGCCGCTGATCGTCGACATCCGGGAGCGCCAGCACGGACACGGATGGTTCGCAAAGCTTGACGTTAAGGCAGCCTTCCACGCCGTCCCCATGCACCCGGACTCCATCGCTAAGACAGTGTTCGTCACCCCCGAAGGACTCTACGCCTTCACCCACATGCCCTTTGGTCTCCGAAACGCCAGTGCCACATTCCAACGCGTCATGGACTCCACCCTCCGCGGCATCCCTAACGTGAGCTGTTACATCGACGATATCATGGTCGCGGCCCACAGCTTCGCGGACCTCTTCTCCTCCCTCACCGTCGTCTTCTCTGCCCTCCGCACTGCTAACCTCAAACTCAAATCCACCAAATGTTCCATCGGCGCCGCGGAGATGGAGTTCTTGGGGTTCGTCATGAGCGCCGATGGCATCAAGATGGACCCCGCAAAGATCGCGGCCGTCCAGGAATAGCGGCAACCCACTACGGCGAGACAGATCAAAATCTTCCTTGGCTTCGTCTCCTTCAACCGCAAATTTGTCTGCGATCACGCCCGCATCATCTGCCCACTACAGCAGCTGACCCATCAGGATATCCCATTTGAATGGACACCGGAGTGCGCCGCTGCTTGGGCGGAGATCAAGCATCGACTGGTCAGTGCTCCCATGCTTGAGTTCCCTGATTTCAACCTCCCCTTATCCATCACTACTGACTGGTTGCGGGACGGCCTGGGCGCCGTCCTGTCGCAGTCAGTCCAGGAACCAGTCCAGCGGGTGATCGCATACGCCAGCCGTGCCCTCACTGACGGTGAGCGAAACTACCTACCGGTGAAGGGCGAGTGCCTGGCCGTGCTGTGGGTCCTCCAACACTTCCGCAACTACATCAAGAACGACAAGCCTTTCACCGTCCTCACTGACCATCAAGCGCTACAATGGCTCCTCACAACCCAGAATCACGAGGGAATCTTGGCCAAGTGGGCACTTCTCTTGCAAGGCTATAACATGAAGATCAAGTACCAGCCCGCGCTTGCTAATCGCAATGCCGATGCTCTTAGCCGCCTTCCCCGCACGGACTGGCTACACCCCACGGATCCGCAAGACAAGCCCACAGATTCACCTCCTGCAGCTGTTCTTCTCTCAGCGGATGCCGAACCCCAGTGGGAAGGCGTCGCTCGTGAATTCACAGACAAGGAATCCACTGTCGCCCTCCAACTCCTGTTGGAACTGGAACCTGCTGAATGTTTGGGCCCCGCGGAGACCCTTCTGGCCCTCCCTGCCACTGGCCTCCAGCTTGCCCGCCGCTTCAACCCTACGATGCGCGGCTAGACATTGGAAGAAATCGCGGCACATCTCCCCCCTCGCTCTTCCCTGCCATGGTCGCGCCGGAATACCCCTGCTGTGCTAGTCGCCACCTCTCTTCCGACGCTGCCTCCCACTCCCTCTACCTCCCCTCTCCTCGACATGCGTCACCCTCTTTCACTAGTCGACTTCCTCCTTCATTCTCCTGCGTCTGCGGAACGTCTCCAGGCTCTCTTCTCCTCCTCCAACCCTCCCTCTCTCCCGTTGGCATCCGCCTCTCCTGCACCCTCAACCGTGACACGGGCGTCCGCATGGTGGCCCAAACTATCCTCACGGCACACTCCCGCGTCTGGGAGGATGCTGGCCGCGCGTCATGTGCATGGACCCCTGCTCTGCTGATCCCGGGTCCACCGTCACCCGCCGAAGTCCACGTGACATGGTGCTACGTCTGGGTGTGCGGCCGCAAGTTTGTGGCCATTGTGGACACCGGAGCCACACACACTACCATCGCGCTACGGATGGTCCACACCTTGCACATCAACCATCTCATCGAACCCAGCCGGCTCCGCTTCTCCATCTCCACCGGAGCCATCGATGCCCCCATTGGCCAGATCGCGGCCCTCCCCATACACGTCGCCAATGTGCATGCACCGCATACCGTGCAGGTGTGCGATGTATGCACGTACGACATGCTCCTGGCGGCAGACTGGCTTGCGCCGTGCCAAGCACATACATTGCTCGGCGCCGGCATTCTCAGCCTCATTTCAGTTTCTGGCGTTTGATTGTTGACTCCACTTTTTACTTCAGCTCGGCCGCTCTCCGTTCCTTCTCTCATGGTTCTCGCGCCACCCAACTCTGGCACTCATTTCACTCGCCGCATCAAAAGAAGCTTGGGGACAAACCGCGGAAAAGCCTCTCCAATGGCTCGTCCTTCCGGCGCGTGGACTGCGCCTTCGAACAGGGGGGGTGATAGCACCACAAGACGACACATCCGGCGACAGACTACGGCCCGAGCCACGGCCGGAACAAGACACTCTGTGCCACCTATGACAGCAGCATCACCTGGGGCATCTCCGCCCCCCCGGGGCCCTTCCGCACCCCCAGTAGCAGCAGCAGCTTCACCCGGAGCACCTACGGCATTGGGCCTTTCCACAACCCCAGCAGCAGCAGCAACAGCAGCAGCTTCACCTGGAGCACCTCCGGCATTGGGCCTTTACGCAACCCCAGCAGCAGCAGTAGCAGCAGCAGCAGCAGCAGTAGCAGCAGCAACAGCAGCTTCTTGGAGCACCTCCGGCATCGGGCCTTCTCGCATCCCCAGGAGCGGAGGCACAGGCAGCATTATCGGGAACACCTCCGGCACCGCGCCCCTCCGCATCCCCAGCACCGACGACATCCGCGGGCGCACCAGCGCCGCCAGGTCCCTCTGCGCCGACCGCGCACTCCTCCTCCCCACCAGACTCATGAGATAACCCGACGCACGGAACACCACAACCCACACTCAGCGCGGGAACAATTATGGAGGGCGCGTGGACCCACCTGGAAGAGAGCTCCGGTGATAGTGTAGACCAACCCAGAGAAAACCGGTGGCTGGATGTGGTCAGCAGTGTTATCACGCACCTGTAGGATGAACTCCATGAGGCAGTCCATGCAGCAATGGGGGACTCACTCTACAACGAAGCATGGCAAGTGGACCTGAAAGGTGCGGCCAAAAATGCATTGGCTCTAAACCATCGCGGACGACAAGATCAGCTGCTGGAAACAGCAGGTGCAGAACGTCTCATCTCGGTGCTCCGTAATGTTCTCTACCTCCGGCCGGACCGTGGAATGGCAGGCGTGGCAACATTCCTCCACACGGAGCAACCAGACCGTGCGGTGAACGCCTCCCGCGAGTGGTGGCTCCTGGTCCGCCATGACCAGAACGCGGACCCCACCCGATGCTACGTAGACCTGCTTCAAGAACGCGCTCAGGCACTCACCCTCTATCACGCCCATCAAATGTCGGTGGGAACAATGGAGGCACCAGACAGGAAGAGTGCGGCGAAAGTATGGAGGTGGGGATACCTGATCCAGCTGGTCACCGCCAGATGGGGAGTCCAGTACACACCTGCGGAGCTTGCAAGCATCACTACGGTAGAGTGGTAGTAGGAGAGCTGGTATGCCGCCATCAACGAGTGCTGGCAGCTGACCTTGGATGGAGCCCCACGCCAGAGGATTGTGGCTGCGGTGGCACAAGGACAGTGGAAGACACTTAAAGAAGTGGGCACTAAGCTAACGGAGAGGCGGCACATCACTGGGCCTGGGAAGCCATGGATGTGTGTCGGGAAGAGAAGATCCGCGTACTCATGGAAATAGAAGAGGCTGAGGAGTACCTCTGCGACTCCCCCGAGCTCGCACATACGTGGGACAAACTGCAGGCCCTCTGGCAGCAAAGGGCGGAAGAACAGAAATAGGAGGTAGAGGCGGCTGCGACACAGGTGGTCGCGGAGCTCAAATCGGAATTGGCGGAGGCAAGATCAGCAGTGAAGGCAGCAGCGGCACAAGAGGAAGAGATGGGACGCACTGCGGCGGAGATGGCAAGGACGGCAGACACGGAGGTGGAGGTTGAAGGAGCGGCAGTAGAGGCAGCGATGGTAGCAGCTGGGCAAGCGGCAGGGAAGCAGGCAGCAGAGCAGCAAGGAGCGGCACAGGAGGGAAGTGGAAGGCGGGCACACGATGTACGCGCGCAGGCGGAAGCAGCTGTAGCTAGGAAAGGAGCATGGAAGAACACCCCGCGGCCAACCTTATCGGCAGCCTTACTAGACAAACAGGCCAAGCTTCAGGACGCGGCAAAGATGGCCGCAGCATCAGCGGCCAAGAGGGCCGCCAGCAGACAGGCTACCTCACACCACGCAGCCACGGTCAGCCGGGTGGCTACCCCACAAAAGGAATCAGTCGCAGAAAAACAAGCCCCGTCCGCGGAGACCACGCCAACATCCTACCACCGAAGACAGGACAAGCGGACCATGGAGGACAACACCGCTGGCGCGCCCTCCGCCAAGCGCAGCAAGAAGCACCGCCCCTCCCAAGAAACCCCTCAGAGCATCAACCCGGCGCAGCTCGTGCAAGCCCAGCAGGATGCCGCCCAAGCCATGGAGCTGCTCATGGCAGTATTCAGCAATGTTCCGATGCCCGTCGGCTCGGTCCCAACCCAGCTGCAACCCCTCCTGGGGGGCGCCGGCGCCACAGCTCACCAGGAGAAAGGGACCGGGAAAAGCATCGCGCTTGCCGCGGCAAGAAAAAGGACCGAGGGGTTGGTGATTCCGAGCTCAGTGAGTCACCAGAACCTGACAAAGAGCAACCCATCACCAAGGGTCAGGGCCTGCTGCGGCTTTCCGACATGCTGGCAGGGCGGAAACCAGAGGCGGAGACAGTTGATGCCCGCGGTGCATGAGGTCGGCGGCACGCTGCACCACCAGAGGTGGGGCTGCGGAACCAATGGGACAAAGGAGAGCTACGCGCGGTGGGGATCCTGCGTCTCTTCCCAGCCCCAGACCGCTGGGATAGGGAACCCCCCGCCTACGATGAGGAGAACCAGCGGCGCCTGCAAGCAATGAAGGTGGAGCAGGATGCAAGGTGGGCCTAGGGAATGCCGACGCTGAAGAAGGAGAAGAAGAAGAGGCCGGGAGAAGCTGCCGCGGAAAAGGCAGAAAAGAAGGGACCAGTCAAGATGCAGGACTGGCGGATCTGGCAAACAGCACACATCTTGCTCCGCGCCACAACCAAGGAGCAGCATAAAGAGGAGGCGTAGAAGGTGTACTCAACCCTGGGGACTCAGATGGGGGTGGAATACGACAGGCGGAAGAAGGACGACCTCGCCCGTCTCTGTGAGAAGTATGCGTGGGAGGGCGGTCGCCTCTTGCGGACCATGCCGAATATCTTGTGGGTACCTCCGCCCACCATGCAGAGAGCGGTAATAGAGGCCTAGCACCGTCACCACCACTCCGGCGTGCAGGCACTTAAGGAGCGGCTGTCTCCCATCCTGTACCAAACCTCCTGGCAATCGTTAAAGAGGTAGTGCAACACTGCGCCCCATGCAAACGACACCGAAAGATCACGCCGCGGGACATGCCCCTCTTCTTACCCTCTCACATCGGCGAGCCCGTGGACCGCATCATCATCGACTTCCATGGGTCTCGTCCCCGCCGCGCCCAAGGGGAGCGGTACTGGATTGCAGCAATTGATCACTTCACCAAATACATATGGGTCCTGGCCGTCCTCGACAAATCCTTCGCGCGAGCAGCCCACTTCATTTGGGAGGAAATCTTCTACCGCTTTGGAGGCTGCCGCGTAGTGTACAGCGACAATGGCACTGAGTTCGCAGGAGCGCTCCGCGAGGAGCTCGCGGAGTGGGGCGTACAGCACATACACTCCGGGCGGTACCGGCCACAATCCCAGGGCCAAGTTGAGAGGCTGCACGATATCCTGGAGCAAGTAGTGGCCACCGCGGAGAGCAACGACTGGGGGGAAACCCTGAAGAAGACCGCACATTTCATCAACATCACCCCCATCCGCGCCACGTCATTCTCCCCACACGCCCTCCTCTTTGCACAACCTCTGCGCGCGGCATTAGGCATGCCGCAGGCACCGCTGCGGGTGCCCCTGAATCTAGAACAGCAGCAGAATGGCCGCTCTGAGAAGGAGGAGGAGGCGGCGAGGGACAAGGAAGTACAGGAGTGGTACCGAGAGCGTTTCCGTAAGACGTTCGCAGTGAGGGCCAAAGCACGACTCCGGGCCTCTGTCTCGGCCTGGCACGGATGCGACGCCGCAAACCAACGCCTCAACCACAGGCCAATCAGAGAAGGGAATCTGGTTTACCTCTGCCCATTCCCAGGCGCAGGACGTAAAGCAGAGGAGGTTCGGGAGGTGTACCGCATGGCCACCGTGGATGCGGGGCACGTTTGGCTGGAAGGACCGGATGGATTCAGCGAGCGGAGCTACCCGGCCACCGAGTTCGTCCTGCTACCCCCAGCCTGGCAGACACACATACCAGGAACGGGCGGGGAGCTTCCTCCGCTCGAAGAACGCAACGGCTCGAGAGGCTAGCGGGCGGAGGAGGTATTGAAGCAGTGTGAGGCTCAAGTGTCGGAACAAGAGGAGGCGTGGAGCCAAGAGCCTCAAGGGGAGGAGCCGACGGACGGGTCTGATGTGCAGGAGGTCTCCGCAGGGGAAGTACAAGCGTGGCAGCGGCGGCGCGTGGAGGATCAGAAGGGCCAACAGCAGGAGCAGCAAGAACAGCCGGAACAGTCTGGGCCACAGCAAGCAGGCAGTAAAGGAACGACCACAAGGGTGTGCGCCGCCACTCCGCGGAAGAGTGCACCCATGATCCCCCATGAAATGGCCACCTACAAGGGTCCCTGTGTGTGGTGCGGAGAAAGCTTGCCTGAGGCACCCCTCCTGAAGGTTGTCTGCCGTGTCTGTGGCCAGCCAGCACACCAGGGGCTGGCAAGGAGCTGCATTGGAAAAAAACCGCACTTGCCTGAGGTGCATCAGTCAGGGCCGGGAGGAGGACGCTGAGCAGAAGAAGGGAGGAGATGACGGAGCCGGACCGGATTCAGGAGGAGGAGAGGCGCGCGGACGCTGGGACCTGGAAGAAGGGAGGAGGAAGAAGAGGAAGAGAAGGAGCAGGCGGGAGCATGGCAAGGACCCCGCACAGCCTCGGGGGTCACCATGCGGAAGTGGCAAAAGGAAGGACAGATGGCAGCCGCGGAGCAGGCTCAGAAGGAGAGGGAGAGTAGGACGTGTGCTCAATGTGGGCATAGCTGGGGCAGGACAGTGCTGCACTGCGAGGGCTGTTACGGAAGACATGCGAGAGATGCCTAGAGCAGCCGCGGGGCGACAAGGGAGGACGCAGCAGACCAAGGAGATGCGGGCGATGTTGCCGAGAAATCGAACGACAGGGCAGAGTTCGGAAGCCACCGCGGGTGACCGCGGAAGGGGAAGAGGTGGACGCGGAAGGCGAGCAGGAGCAGGATTCGCCCGCAGCATCCACGGAAAACTGCCCCACCTGTGTCAAGGCTGTCAACAAGGGTGAACACTGCACCAAGTGCAAAAGGCTGGCCCACCAGGCTTGTCTTGTGACAGGCGGCTTAGTTTGGGCAGGATAGTGCCACAAGTGCGTGGGAACCGTAACCACGGAGGAAGAGGCCTCGCTGGCCTACGAAAACAAGACCTTGGCCCCAGGCTGCGGAGCATGCGAAGAGGACCTGAACGAGTTCGGCAAGCCCTGCGGACTGTGTAAGACCATGTGCCATCTGCAGTGTGGGGTGGGCGGAAAAGAAGGTATATGGACTTGTAGTAGCTCCTGCAACAAGACGAGAAAGATCAAGTGGAAGTTCTCCAACAAGCGTTCCTGCACAGGTGCCGACAACATGGGCCGGCTCCAAGGGAAAGTCTTTCGCTGCGAGCACTGCGGAGGTTTTGCGCATGAGTCCTGCTCCGAGGAAGTGGGGCAGAGCAACGAGGGCAAGAAAATCTACCGATGCTCAAGCTGTAGGAAGTACGAACGCGCACCACACTGCTCCTCATGCAAGAAGCTGGTCAACGCGCCCACGTTAGGGGCGCGGTGTGAAGGATGCCGACTCTTCGTCCATGATGAGTGCACGGAGAAGTTCCAGCGGAAAGGAGGAAATGTGGAGAAGTAGTGCAGGCTGTGCCAGGAACAGATCCGTCCCAGGCCCCGCAGACAGTTCAAGCGGATGACTCACTGAGAGACTCTGGGGCAGAGTCTTGCAAAAGGGGGGGTTGGGGGCATCAATGTCAGGCACACTTTGGCCACGGCTCCGCTGGGAGAACCAATCCACGGAGGAGAGATCCGGGTAACCTGAGGTCCGCGCAAGGAACGTTGGCTCCCGCGGATGCAGTAGAGCATGGGATGGCACGGAATCCAGTGGCGGTGAGGAAGCGGCGGCTTCCCTACGGATATCTCAAGCGCTTGTGGCGGAAGCCAAAGAAGCAAGAAGAGATGGCGGGGAGATCCGCGGCACAAAGGGAACAAGGACCAAACCGCAGAAAAAGACGCGCAGACATTGACAATGCGCAGGAGGGACAATGGAGGGATGGAGTAATCTGGGGAGTAACAGTCAACCAACATGACGAGCGGGAGCAGTAATCACGGAGGAATCCCTGGAGACGCACAGCGGAAGACGAAGATTCAAGGAAGGATACGAAGACCGCGCAAACGAGCCGCAGATGACGAAGACAACTAGTAGAAGATGTGTTGGGTGTGTGTGTATGGACGAGACCCACGATGCGTAGCTGTACCACGTAGAAGTCCAAGTAGGAGAAAGAAGGATGCCATGAGAGGGATGAGACGGCTGGTGTGTAGACATGCCATGCGGAGTCCCAAGTAGATAAGGCATAGGCAGCGGTAGGACAGAGGGAGCTCAGTCTTGATTGCTCATGCATCCGTACTCCACTGTCATGTACTCTGCCTTGGATTCTCAAAGACATTTACCCGATCCCATTCCTGCACTCCGCGCCTTGCTCCTTTCCCTTCTATCGCCTCCGCTGTTCCATCCGCGGTCTGGGGGACAAAGTGCGTGAAGAACCAAGCCCGGGGTGAGGTGAGCTGCCGGCGGTGGCCTTGCTTGCACACGGCCGCAGAACGGGGTTCCGCGGAAAGGAGCCGGAGGCCACGAGGTGGCGGGTTTGCGTGTGGCGAGAAGTGGGCCGCGGAGTGTCACTCATCGGTGTGGTTCTTACGCAGGCGTCCAGATCAGTGGTCCGCGGAATTGTCTGTTGATCAGGATTAGTGTCTAAAATCCGCAGCATATCAGGCCTTAGTAATAACTGCATAGAGGATACACAATCCGCAGACAGCGCGGCATGAGAGCAGCGCGGAGAAAATTGAGGCCGCGGCAAAATTGGGGCCATCACCCTTTCAGAACTTTCTCCCATCAGGTCTTGACCCTGGACCTCCCTCGTGTCTTGCCTTTTTATTTTCTCAAGATAAGGCATGGAGCCGTTGCCCATGGTCACATAGAGACCGACGGTCGATCATCCAAGAAACTTTAAAAATTCATACTTTCTAGTTAAACAGTAAGATCAGCCCAAAACATGGACCGCACATGTTTTACTACCTGATCTTTGTAAACATGAATTCAGATGAAAAATCAAAGTACAAATCTTGTAGTTTCTTGGAAATGCCTTTTGTGAAATGTAAACTGAGCCAGATGGCCTCATTCACACCATGGCAGAGGCTGGAGGTATGAACCAGTCCAAGGCAATGGACTAGAGAACAAGGCTGACACAATGGCACATGTTGTCCACTCTTAGTATTTCAACTAAGAGAAGATATCACCCTTGCAATTGTGGTTCCACACTGAGCTCTTCATAGGAATCCATTCCTTACACTGTGTCCTTAACAAGTAGTCACTTTTGCACGAGGAGCTAACTCCCTAGGCTTAGACCAACCAATGATTCTTTAGTGCCTACCTTTGGTGGAAAACTCTGCTAGGAGTCTCAAAGGTACGTATTGTAATGAACCAAAGGCAATGGACAGGTACTTACAGTCCTAGAGTTAGCATCTAGCCTAGGCGCAGAGTGGCTCCTCCGAGGAGCCAGTTTCGATACAATCTGGATTGCATCGTCCACCTGGCCTACATGGCGCTCCTTGTGACCGCCATGTGGCACCAGCTACCGTCTGATATTACACCAGTGTGTGGTATCTTGATGTTACACCTTGGTGTGTGGAGAGTACAGTCGCAATGAAAAGATAGACTTCGAGATGTGTGGAAGGCAAAACTTGAAAACACAAGTCATGACAGGTTATCATTTTTTCCTTAGACTGAACAGTATAGGGTACTCATACTGCTCTTCCAGCTAGTCTTGGCCCCAGCTTAATGAATCTTTAGCTTGCTACAACAAGTTACTTGTACTTGTACCCTGTACCCGACTTGCACCTAATGCTTAGTACGAGCACTACCTAGCCGTTGATCGTCCAGATCGACGGTCCGTCTTGTATCTTGTGCTCTTTCGCAATAGGCGTGCATTGCTCCGGCAAACCACTTCATGCGCAACATGTCACTACGTATGCTTCCCGGCAGTGGGTGCAGTCGCCTTGTTACACATGCCACCAAAAGTATGAGTTATGGCTAATCATCCCCTTTTAATGACTGTGACACCTGTGTATACTACGTCATGTTTAAGTACTCTTCCTAGAAGCTTACATTGAGATGTTCACTTTTTTGAGACTGGGTCTTTACTATAAGGCACCTATTTTTTTTTCTACATCAAAATGTCTGTCCTTCCATGTTTCTCAATCAGACTCTTGTGGTTCAAAAGGCATTTTCATGCATTGTAACTTTTCTTGGGAAGCCTACAAATGTTCCTCATCCGTTCTTTTGTGTTTTGTATTCCTGCTCCAGATAGGGTTATGGTCGCCATTTGCTCGAAGACCCCCTCCCCCCCTCTCCCCCCCCCCCCCCTCCCCCCCTCCCGCGCGCAAAAACCCCTGAGTGCATTGGGGAACTGTTTCAGGGAGTATATCGGGGGAGAAAAGTTTTCCCAGACTTGTGCAATGCCATGTTCGCATCTCCCTCCAAATACACTCTTTTAAAAAAGAAGGCTCCCCCAGCTACACTCTCCAATACACCACCCCAAACACTTATGACTGCTCGGGACTGGAAGGATCCGGATACAAGGGCCCCTCACCGAAGTGGACGAGTGTATTACAGGAGTGTAGCAGGAATTGTATCTGGTGGGAAAAAAAAAAACAACAACAACGGCATTTACATATCTACATTAAGTACTCTTAAGCCGTTTATTTTTAGCATCCGACGTACCTCGCTTCGTCTACATAACCAGCTATGAGGCTGTACACGAGTAGTTCAGTGTACTCCCACCCCACTAGAACAGGACCCCAAGTGGATGATGTAAACTGGGGATGCCCTGAGGGAGGTGATCAGGCTCACTGAGAGCCGCCTAGGCAGGACCAACTGTTTGTGAGTCCCAGGTTGCACTGGCAGAAAGTATGGAGGTAAATGTAGGAACGCAGAGAACGCAAATCTCACAGTTGAATCTTGAGTGGAAACGTTGTACATGACGGCTTTCTAACAATCCCTTGTACGCCTTATATTTCAAAGGGAGCACTGAGATACACCGTCAAAGTTGACCCTCTAATACACTCCTTGCTTAGTGGGATGAGCGGCAGTCACATTTTTATGCATTAGAATTATGTCCCCCTGTGACCTGTACGGCCAATAATCTTTGAATGCTCCTTCCTTGAGGTCTCCTCAAGACTCTCCAGCTGTAGTTTTTCCTTGTAGGCCACTCTCAGCCATCCAGGTCAATAATTCTGGCCGCCTTCTGTGCTGAAAGTGCTCCGGTCGCCACTTAAACCCGAACCATGATCTCCACGCTTTGAAAAACCATATCTCACTCGAACGGAGTCCAAATTGAGTTCCGTAAAATGCGTTGGATCCTGTAAAATATCCTCTATGTATCGAGAAACTCAATTTTGTTGCTTTTTGGCACCCTCATATCCATCAGTGACCCCTGCCTCCCTCCCCCCCCCCCCCCCCCCCCCCCCCCC